>JAACNH010000934.1:94942-120847 GCA_019447015.1 Hymenochirus boettgeri | reverse complement strand
GACAGTGTAACAATAGGAATGTGTGACAATGTAACAATAGGAATGTGTGACAATGTAACAATATTCATATGTGACAATGTAGCAGTTTATAGAATTTGGCCCAGTAATATAAATTGCAGTGACACTGGAACACGGATGATTAAATGAAATGTTTCATAGTCACAAAACTGGTTTCACTCCCAGATTTACTGGTTTGGGTTTTTTAATTTCGTAGTTAAAACTTTCAGTGACATTTAGTTGAAAATTTTTTTTCTCTTTAGAACTTCATGCGGGTAAACGTTAGTTGAAATATCCGGTTGATCCCGACAGGCCAGTGGGTATAATGGAATCTGGGTCAGTCAGTAGGTGGGTGGGTAGCAGAGGTAGGTACCCAGGTTCTGGCACCATCCTTTAGCCCTGCACGCTATAAACTGCCGGTGGATTTGTCCTGTTAGAATTCTTCTTTATTGTAAATAAACAGATAATAAGTTCAAAGCTCATCGAAGGAGACGGATTTATCAGACAGCCAGAGAATAAACCCACAGGGGAGGTTCAGTAAACACAGCGCAGCCTATAAATAACCGTGTGGTTTATTTTACTGGATCGTGTAGGGAATCCGTCACGTTCCTCTGTTTGCACTAGTGACACGTTCCAGGTACATTTTCTCTAAATGCCGCATCTTCCCATTCACGGTTTGAGACCATTAAAATACTAAGCGGAGGGGCCCAGACCCTTGGGATCTGTGAAGCTCATAGTCTGGTTGATGATAAAACCAAGTGGAAGTTTGGGTTCAGGTCTTTAAACAGCTGATCGCACACGGTTCCTTCATACGTGAGATTTGCTGTTTACAAACAGTCGATTGTGGAGGGGGGTGGACCAGGGGCAGTTACGTCCGTGTATTTCCGTGTGTCTAGCCGTCGGCTGAAAACCAGAGATTTCGTTGGCTGCAGTGAGCGATATTGGCCGCCCATTCGTTTGGATTGGAACAATCACTCCTGTGTATATATATTATAATGCAATGTCGACAATCGGCTATACAACCACCTCCAGGATTTCTCAATGTCCCTATTCCAGCTCACTATCCCACCACCGCACTGTGTATAAACCCAGTCTCCGCAATCACCCCACACAGCTCTAGATACAGATCTCTACACTCCTGTCAATCACAGGGCAGACTGGATACAGATCTCTATACTGCTGTCAATCACAGGGTAGACTGGATACATGTTTGAAACAAAAGATGATTCTCACTCAAAGCTCAATTAACAATGTAACAATCTGTGTGACTATGTAAGTAGAGTGTAAGCTCTATGGGGCAGGGACCTCTTTCCTCGTGTTACATGTTTCAAGGCACTTGTATATTTCACAATCTCATATTTATTTATTTATTGTCCCTCTTGTACAACTTTTGTATTCTAGATTGTACAGTTCTGTGTCAAAAGGTGGCGCTATATAAATAAACATACACATACATACTGTATAATCTGTATTGTTATAATGTACAGCGCTGTGTCCCCAAGTGGCGCTATATGAATAAACATTCCATACTACTGTATAATCTGTATTGTTATAATGTACAGCTCTGTGTACCCAAGTGGCGCTATATATAAACATATACTACAAATACTGTATAATCTGTATTGTTTAAGTACAGCGTCGTGTCCCAAGTGGGGCTATAATGATAAACATTACATCCAACGTTATAATCTGTATTGTATAATGTACAGCTCTGTTCCCCCAATGGCGCTATATAAATAACTATACATACATACTGTATAATCTGTATGTTATAATGTACAGCGCTGTGTACCAAGTGGCGCTATATGAATAAACATATACATCCATACTGTATATCTGTATTGTTATATGTACAGCGCTCTGTGTACCCAAGTGGCGCTATAAAATAAAACAATATACAACATACTGTATATCTGTATTGTTATAATGTACAGGCTTGTGTACCCAGGGCGCTATATAAATAAACTATACATACATACTGTATAATCTGTATTTTTAATGTACAGCGCTGTGTCCCCAAGTGGCGCTATATAATAAACATATACATACATAACTGTATAATCTGTATTGTTATAATGTACAGCCTGTGTACCCAAGTGGTGCTATATATAATAAACATATACCATAACTGTATAATCTGTATTGTTATAATGTACACGCTGTGTACCCAAGTGGCGCTATATAAATAAACATATACATACATACTGTATAATCTGTATTGTTTATTGTACAGCGCTGTGTCCCCAAGTGGCGCTATATAAATAACAATACATACATCTGTATAATCTATATTGTTATAATGTACGTGCGTCCCCATTGGCGCTATAAAAATAACATATACATACATATTGTATTCTTATTTTAAATGTACAGCACTTGTACCAATTGGCGCTAATAACATATACATACTACTGTATAATCTGTATTGTTATAATGTACAGCGCTGTGTACCCAAGTGGCGCTATATAAAATAAACATATACATACATACTGTTAGGATCTGTATTGTTTAATGTACAGCGCTTTTCCCCAGTGGCGTATATAATAAACATATACATACATACTGTATATCTGTATTGTTATATGTAACACGCTGTTCCCCAAGTGGCGCTATATAAATAAACTATACATACTACTGTATAATCTGTATTGTTATAAATGTACAGCGCGTGTGTACCCCAAGTGGCGCTATATATAAACATATACATACATACTGTATAATCTGTATTGTTATAATGTACAGCGCTGTGTCCCCAAGTGTGCTATATAAATCAATATACATACATACTGTATAATTCTGTATTGTTTAAATGTCAGCGCTGTGTCCCCAAGTGGCCTATATAAATAAACTATACATAACTGTATAATCTGTATTGTTATATGTAACGCGCTGTGTACCCAAGTGTCGATATAAATAAACATAAATACATACATACTGTATAATCTGTATTGTTTAATGTACAGCGCTGTGTACCAGTGGCGCTATATAAAAACATTCATACATACTGTATATCTGTATTGTTATAATGTACAGCCTGTGTCCCCAAGTGGGCGCTATATAAATAACACATATACATACATACTGTATAATCTGTATGTTATAATGTACAGCGTGTGTCCACCAGTGCCGCATATAAATACATATACATACTACTGTATAATCTGTATTGTTTATAATGTACAGCGCTGTGTCCCCAATGGCGCTATATAAATAAACATATACATACATACTGTATAACTTTATTGTTATAAATGTACAGCGCTGTGTCCCCAAGTGGCGCTATATAAATAACATATACTACTACTGTAAATCTGTATTGTTATAATGTACAGCGCTGTGTATCCAAGTGGCGCTATATAAATAAACATATACATACATACTGTATAATCTGTATTTTTTATAATGTACAGCGCGTTTCCAAGTGGCGCTATATAATAAACATATACATACATACTGTATAATATCTGTATTGTTTATAAGTACAGCGCTGTGTACCAAGTGGCGCTAATAAATAAACATATACATACTGTATACTCTGTAGTTTATAAAGTACAGCCTGTTTCCCACGTGGCGCTATATAAATAACATATACATACATACTTGATAATCTGTATTGTTATAATGTACAGCTGCTGTTACCCAAGTGGCCTATATAATAAACATTACGTACAATACTGTATAACTGTATTGTTATAATGTACAGCGTCTGTGTCCCCAAGTGGCGCTATATAAATAAACATATACATACATACTGTATAATCTGTATTGTTTAATGTACACGCCTGTGTCCCCAAGTGGCGCTATATAATAAACATACAACTACATACTGTATAATCTGTATGTTATAATGTACAGCGCGTTGTCCCAAGTGGCGCTATAATAAATAACATAATACCTGTATAATCGTATTGTTATAATGTACAGCGCTGGTACCCAAGTGGCGCTATAAATAACATACGTACATACTGTATAATCTGTATTGTTATAATGTACAGCGCTGTGTACCCAAGTGGCGCTATATAAATAACCATACATACGATATAAATCTTTATATTTATATGTACAGCGCTGTGTCCCAAGTGGCGCTATATAATAAACATATACATACATACTGTAAATCTGTATTGTTATAATGTACAGCGCTGTGTACCAGTGGCGCTATATAAATACACATATACAACATACTGTATAATCTGTATTGTTATAATGTACAGCGCTGTGTACCAATGGCGCTATATAATAACATACATACTACTGTATAATCTGTATTGTTATAAGTACGCGCGTGTACCAAGTGGCGATATAAAAATAACATATACATACATACTGAATCTGTATTGTTATAATGTACAGCGCTGTGTACCCAAGTGGCCCTATATAATAACAATTACATACATACTGTATATCTGTATTGTTATATGTACAGCGCTGTGTCCCCAAGTGGGCTATATAAACATATACATACATACTGTATAATCTGTATGTTATAATGTACACCGCTGTGTACCCAAGTGGCGCTATATAATAAAACATATCCATACTGTATAATCTGTATGGTTAATGTACAGCGCTGTGTACCCAAGTGGCGCTATATAAAATACATATCATACATACTGTATAATCTGTATTGTTATATGTACAGCGCGTGTCCCCAAGTGGCGCTATATAAATAAACATATACATACATAATACTGTATAATCTGTATTGTTATAATGTCCAGCGCTGTGTCCCCAAGTGGCGCTATAAAATAAACATATACATCAACTGTATAATCTGTATTGTTATAGTACAGCCTGGTGTCCCCAAGTGGCGCTATATAATAACATATACATACATACTGTATAATCTGTATTTTATAATGTACAGCGTGCTGTTACCCAAGTGGCCATATAAATAAACATATACTACTACTGTATAATCTGTATTGTTAATGTACAGCGCTGTGTACCCAAGTGGCGCTATATAAATAAACATATACATACATACTGTATAATCTGTATTGTTATAATGTACAGCGCTGTGTACCCAAGTGGCGCTATATAAATAAACATATACATCATACTTATAATCTGTATTTTATAATGTACAGCGCTTGTCCCAAGTGGCGCTATATAATAAACATATACATACATACTGTATAACTGTATTGTTATATGTACAGCGCTGTCCCAAGTGGCGCTATATAAATAAACATATACATACATACTGTATAATCTGTATTGTTATAATGTACAGTGCGGTCCCAGTGGCGCTATATAAATAAACATACATACATACTGTATAATCTGTATTGTTATAATGTACAGCGCTGTGTACCCAGTGGCGCTATATATAATAACATATACACTACATACTGTATAATCTGTATTGTATAATGTACAGCGCTGTGTCCCCAAGTGGCGCTATATAAATAAACATATACATACATACTGTATAATCTGTATTGTTATAATGTACAGCGCTGTGTCCCAGTGGCGCTATATAAATAAACATATACATACATACTGTATAATCTGTATTGTTATAATGTACAGCGCTGTGTACCCAAGTGCGCTATAATAAATAAACATATACATACATACTGTAATCTGTATTGTTATAATGTACAGCGCTGTGTCCCCAGTGGCGCTATATAATAAACATATACATACATACTGTATAATCTGTATTGTTATAATGTACAGCGCTGTGTCCCAAGTGGCGCTATATAATAACATATACATACACACTGTATAACTGTATTGTTTATAATGTACAGCGCTGTGTGCCCCAAGTGGCGCTATATAAATAAACATATACATACATACTGTAAATCTGTATTGTTATAAGTACAGCGCTGTGTCCCAAGTGGCGCTATATAAATAAACATATACATACAACTGTATATCTGTATTGTTATAAGTACAGCGCTGTGTCCCAAGTGGCGCTATAAATAAAACATATACATACATACTGTATAATCTGTATTGTTTAATGTACAGCGCTGTGTACCCAAGTGCGCTATATAAATAAACATATACATACATACTGTATAATCTGTATTGTTATAATGTACACGCTGTGTACCCAAGTGGCGCTATATAAATAAACATATACATACATCTGTATAATCTGTATTGTTATATGTACATGTCATAATCTGTATATGTTAATAATGTCAGCGCGGTGTCCCAAGTGGCGCTATATAATAAACTCTACATACTTGTATAATCTGTATTGTTTAATGTACAGCGCTGTGTCCCAAGTGGCGCTATATAATAACATATACATACATACTGTATATCTGTATTGTTATAATGTACAGCGCTGTGTCCCAGTGGCGCTATATAAATAAACATATACATACATACTGTATAATCTGTATTGTTTTAATGTCACGCTGTGTACCCCAATGGCGCTATATAAATAAACATATACATACATACTGTATAATCTGATTGTTATAATGTACAGCGCTGTGTACCAGTGGCGCTATATAAATAAACATATACATACATACTGTTAATCTGTATTGTTTAATGTACAGCGCTGTGTCCAAGTGCGCTATATAAATAAACATTACATACCTACGTAAATCTGTATTGTATAATGTACAGCGCTGTGTCCCCCAGTGGCGCTATATAAAATAAACATATCTCATACTGTATATCTGTATTGTTATAATGTACAGCGCTGTGTACCCAAGTGGCGCTATATAAATAAACATATACATACATACTGTAATATCTGTATTGTATAATGTACAGCGCTGTTCCCCAAGTGGCGCTATATAAACTAAACATATACTACAACTGTATAATCTGTATGTTATAATGTAAGCGGCGTGTACCCAAGTGGCGCTATATAAATAACATATACATACATACTGTATAATGTATTGTTATAATGTTACAGCGCTGGTCCCCAGTGGCGCTATATAAAAAACATATACATACATACTGTATAATCTGTATTGTTATAATGTACAGCGCTGTGTACCCAAGTGGCGTATATAAATAAACATATACATACATACTATAATCTGTATTGTTAATGTACAGCGCTGTGTCCCAAGTGGCGCTATATAAATAAACATATACATACAACTGTGTAATCTGTTTGTTATAATGTACAGCGCTGGTACCCAAGTGGCGCTATATATAAAAACATATACATTACATACTGTATAATCTGTATGTGTTAATGTACAGCGCTGTGTACCCAAGTGGCGCTATATAAATAAACATATACATACATACTGTATAATCTGTATTGTTATAATGTACAGCGCTGGTACCCAGTGGCGTTATAATAACATTAATACATACTGATATCTGTATTGTTATATGTACACAGCGCTGCGTACCCAAGTGGCGCTATATAATAAACATATACATACATACTGTATAATCTGTATTGTTATAATGTACAGCGCTGTGTACCCAAGTGCGCTATATAAATAAACATTACATACATACTGTATAATCTGTATTGTTATAATGTACAGCGCTGCTGTCCCAAGTGGCGCTATATAAATAAACATTACATCATACTGTATAATCTGTATTGTTATAATGTACAGCGCTGTCTACCAAGTGGCGCTATATAATAAACATATACATACATACGTAATATTGTATTGTTATAATGTACAGCGCTGAGTCCCAAGTGGCGCTATATAAAAAACATATACATACATACTGTATAATCTGTATTGTATAATGTACAGCGCTGCCCCCAAGTGGCGCTATATAAATAACATTACATACATCTGTATAATCTGTATTGTTATAATGTACAGCGCTGTACCCAAGTGGCGCTATATAAAATAACATAACATACACTGTATAATCTGTATTGTTAATGTACAGCGCTGTGTACCCAAGTGGTCCTATATAAATAAACATATCATACATACTGTATAATCTGTATTGTTATAATGTACAGCGCTGTGTACCCAAGTGGCGTTATTAATAACATACATATACTGTATAATCTGTATTTTAATATGTACAGCGCTGGTGTCCCAAGTGGCGCTATATAAACAACTATATACATACTGTATAATCTGTATTGTTATAATGTACAGCGCTGTGTCCCAAGTGGCGCTATATAAATAACATATACATACATACTGTATAATCTGTATTGTATAAGTTACAGCGCTGTGTACCCAAGTGGCGCTACTATAAATAAACATATACATACATACTGTATAATCTGTATTGTTATAATGTACAGCGCTGTGTCCCAAGTGCGCTATATAAATAAACATACATACATACTGTATAATCTGTATTGTTTATATGTACAGCGCTGTGCTACCCAAGTGGCGCTATATATAAACATATACATACACTGTATAATCTGTATTGTTATGAATTGTACAGCGCTGTGTACCCAAGTGGGGCTATATAAACATATCATACCATACTGTATAATCTGTATTGTTATAATGTACAGCGCTGTGTCCCAAGTGGCGCTATATAATAAACATATACATCATACTGTATAATCTGTATTGTTATAATGTACAGCGCTGCGTCCCAAGTGGCGCTATATAAATAAACATATACATACATACTGTATAATCTGTATTGTTATAATGACAGCGCTGGTCCCAAGTGGGCTTATATAAATAAACATATACATACATACTGTATAATCTGTATTTTATAATGTACAGCGCTGTGTCCCAAGTGGCGCTATATAAATAACATGTACATACTACTAAATCTGTTTGTTATAATGTACAGCGCTGTGTACCCAAGTGGGCGCTATATAAATAAACATTACATACATACTATACTGTATAATCTGTTATTGTTAGTACAGCGCTGTGTCCCCAAGTGGCGCTATATAAATAAACATATACATACATACTGTAAATCTGTATTGTTATAATGTACAGCGCTGTGTACCCAAGTGGCCGCTATATAAATAAACTATCATACCATACTGTATAATCTGTATTGTTATATGTACAGCGCTGTGTCCCAAGTGGCGCTAATAAAAAATATACATACATACTGTATATACTGTATTTGATAATGTACCCTGGCAATAAAAAACTACATACTGTATATCTGTATTGTTATAATGTACAGCTTGTGTCCCAAGTGGCGTCTATATAATAAACATATACATACATACTGTATAATCTGTATTGTTATAATGTACAGCGCTGTGTACCCAAGTGGCGCAAATAATAAACTATACATACATACTGTAGTTTTATTGTTATAATGTACAATATAAATAAACATGATATACAACTGTATAATCTGTATTGTTAATGTACAGCGTTGTGTCCCCAAAGTGGCGCTATAATAAATAACATCTATAACATACAAATCATGTATACATCTATGTAACTCTTTATAAAACGGTACATCTGTTACCCAGTGCTATATATCAATCCATGTCACAGTCTGTGTACAATCCCCTGTAAACAGTCTATGTAACACTATATAACAATCCATGTACGTCCGAGTCACAATCTATATACATCCTGTACCATCTGTGTAGCAATCTATATAACAATCCATTTAACAGTCTGTGTAACAGTAACAGTCCTGTGTACAATTCTATATACCAGCCGTGGTATCGTCTGTGTACAATCTTATAACTATCCGTCGTAACATTCGATGTACAATCTATAAACAAATCTGTGTACCAGTACAGTCTGTGTACAATCTATATAACAATCCGTGTAACAGTCTGTGTACATCTATATACAATCCGTGTAAAAGTCTATGTAACAATCTATATAACAACCGTGTAACGTCTTGTAAAAAATCCATGTAACAATCTATATACAATCCATGTATACAGTTTATGCAACATCTATATAACATCCATGTACAGTCTATGTACCATCCAGATAACAATCCATGTAACGTCTAATGTAACATCTATAAAACAATCCAGTGACAGTCCTATTTAACAATCTATATAACAAATCCTGTGACAGTCCTATGTAAAATAATCATATACAATCCCTGTAACAGTCTCTGTAACAGTCTAATATAACAATATGTGTACGCTATGTAACAAGTCTATATAACATCCTGTAACAGTCTTTGTCAACTCTATAACAGTCTATATAAAACATTATCCCATACACTCGTTAACATTCTATAAATCTCCACGTCACCATGTAACAGTCTGTACATCCTGTAAGTTAGTACATCTATATAACAATCCATGTACAGTCTAGTGTAAACCATCTATATAAAATTCATTTAGCAGTCTGATGTACACCTATATAAAACAATCCATGTGAACATGTCTGTGTAACATCTATATAACAATCCAGGTGAACAGCATGTACTCTATATAACAATCCAGGTAACAGTCTATTATGTCACAGATCTGTATAACATCCTAGGTACAATCTATGTAACAATCTATGTAACATCTATAGTAGACATTCTATATACATCATGTAGACATCTATAACATGTAACAGTCTATGAAAAATCGTTAAAAAGGTCCTTGTAACGTCTATATAACAATCCGTATTACATTCCTGTAACAGTCATATAACATCCGATAGACACGTCTATGTAACAATCTAATAACATCCATGTAACAGCTATGTAACAATCTATATAACAATCCGTGTAACAGTCTGTTAGCAATCTATATAAAACAATTAATCCATTTACAGTCTGTGTACGTAACCGTCGGTGTAACAATCTATATAACAATCCGTGTAACAGTCTGTGTAACAATCTATATAACTATCCGTGTACATTCTATGTAACAATCTATATAACAACTGTGAACAGTAAACAGTCTGTGTAACAATCTATATAACAATCCGTGTAACAGTCTGTGTAACAATCTATATAACAATCCGTGTAACAGTCTATGTAAACATCTATATAACTCCGTTAACAGTCTATGTAACAATCCTGTAACAATCTATATAACAATCCATGTACATTATTGCGAACAATCTATATACAATACAGGTTCAGTCTATGTACAATCCATATAACAATCATGAACAGTCCTGTACAATCTATAAACTCCATTGCAGTCCTATGTAACAATCTATATAACAATCCATGTGACAGTCTTGTAATAATCTATATACAATCCATTTAACAGTCTATGTAACAATCTATATAACAATCCGTGTAAACAGTCTTTTTAACAATCCGTATAACAGTCTATGTAACAATCTATATAACAATCCGTATAACAATCTATATAACAATCCATGTAACAGTCTGTGTACAATCTATATACAATCCATGTAAACATCGTGGTAACCATCTATAATAACACTTTCATTTTCAACAGTCTTGTGTACAATCTTATATAACACCCATGTAACGTCGTGTAACAATCTATATCACAATCCATGTAACAGTCTTATAACAATCTGTAACAGTCTATTAACATTGTATACATCCATGTAACATCTATGTTAACAATCTAATAACAATTTATATAACAGTCTATATAACAATCCATGTACAGTCTATATAACAATCCGTGTAACAGTCTATGTAACAATCTATATAAAAATCCGTGTAACAGTCTATGTAACATCCTATAACATTCTATGTAGCATCTATCTAACAATCCGTATAACATTCCTATTACAATCTATATACAATCCGTGTAACAATCTGGATAACAATTCATTTAACAGTCTGTGTAACAATCTATATCACAATCCATGGAACACGTCTATGTACAGTCTATATAACAATCATTGACAGTCTATTGTACCATCTCTCTAACAATCCATGTAACAGTCTTGTAACAAGCTATATAACAAATCCAATTACCAGTCTATGTCACAATCTAATATCACAATCCGGTAATCCTTCTTTAACAAGCTATACAACAATCCGGGTACATCTATTTAACAATCTATATAACAATCCGTGTAACAATCCTATGTACAGTCCTTGAACATCTATTTAACAATCCATGTAACAGTCTGTGTAACAGCCTATATAACATACATGGACACTGTAACAATCTATATACACAGTCTATATACAAGTCTATGTAACAATCTATAGTAAACATCAATGTAACAGTCTGTATCTTATACAGTCCTATTAACAGATCATGTTAACAATCTAACAACCGTCTATGGGTAACATTATTTCTTATTAACATCCAGGAACATATGTCCAGTCGGTGTACACATACAATCCATGTAACGCTGTTATTATATAACAATCCTGTAAATTATAATAACCAATCAGTACATCTTGTAACTCAGAACAGTATGTAACGTCTATGAACATCATGGAACGTCATTACCTTAATCATCATGTGTAACAATCTTCGTGTACAACCATTGTAAGTCTAGACAATCAATTATATACATCACATGTTGAACAGTCAGTAACCGTAGTAACAGTCTTGTGGAACACATAAGACAATCCGGGTAACAGCTGTGTACACAAGCTATAAATCTACGCTGTGATACAGCCGAGCGTGAAACATCGTATATAACACGTGCATGTGGTAACAGCTAAACTATCCGTGAGCTAGTGTAAAAACTATATAACAATTCCGTGTACAGACGTCGTGTGAACAATCTATTAATAACAATCCGTGAGAGCAGTCTATGGAACAAGAAGCGATCTAACGTAACAATCGTGTGGCTATGTGAACAATCATCAGACAATCGTGTAGGACAGTCCATGAGAACAAGTCAGGATGAACAATGCTATATAACATCCATGTAAGCAAGGTTATGAACAATCCAATAACACCATGTAACATCTATGTACAATCCATGATAACCATCCGTACAGTCTAGTAACAAGCGGCATAAAAACAATCCATGGGGTCATAAACATCTATTAATGTGACAAGCGAGTAATAATCAATAACCAGTAAACAGTCTATGTAACAAGTCTATATGAACAATGGTGGGTAACACAGTCTAGTACAATCTATGATAACAATGCCGTTGATGTAACAGCCTTGTTAAACCAATCCCGATAACATCTAGTAATCTATGTAACACGCGAAGCAGATCTATTATAACACATCCATCGGCACAGCAGGTACACTGGTAACAATCTATCGTAACAATCCAGTAACCGTCAGTGTAAACAACTTGAATAACATTCCATTGACAGCTGTGTAACAATCTAATAACAATCCATGTAACAGCTTGGAACAATCATAAACACCCATGTACTAGGCTAGAACAATCCATGGAACAGTATCTCGTAACAGTCTGATGGACACGGAAAAGCAGGTAACCAATCTATGGGGAACCATTCTAGATGAACAATGTATTATAACGTCCTAATAACAATCCATGGTACCAGTCGATAACCAAATCCGGTGTAACAGCTGATGGAACAACATAATAAAAATAGCGGGTAACAGGTGCATATGAACAAGCGTGCACGTCGATGGAACGTGACAAGCCGGAAAGCTATGAGAACAATCATATAAACCAATCCTCAAACTGTATGTAACACTATAGCTATATGTAACAGATCGTAGAACAATGCCGATATAACAAGTCGGGACGTTATACAGTTTAAGCCGGAACATATAACAATGCAGTGTAACAGTCGGGAGACATAAATCCGGCTGGTAACAACTATAAAGGCGTTGTGGAAACCCGGACTCTAGAGAACTACGGTAACAAAGTCTATGTAACAATCTATATAACAACTGTGTAACAGTAACAGTCGTGGTTGTAACAAAATTCTGATCTAAAATCAGGTAACAGTCTGTGTGAACAATCTATATAACATTCCGTGTACAGTCTATGTAACAATTCTATATAACAATCGTGTAACAGTCTATAGGTAACAATCCATGTAAACAATCTTCATATAACAATCCATTACACAGTGTTATGCAACAGCTCTAGTATAACAATCCATGGTATCAGTCTATGTACAATCCATCATACAATCCATGTAACAGTCTATGTAACAACCTCCTATAAACAATCCATGTGACAGTCTATGTAATCATATCTATAAAACAATCCAGTGTGACAGTCTATGTAATAATCTCTATAACAACCATGTAAGCCAGTCTATGTAACAGTCTATATACAATTTGTGTAACCGTCTATGTAACAATCTAAATACAATCCGTTGTAACGTCTTTTTAAACAATCCGTATAAACAGTCTATGTAACAATCTATATAACAATCCGTGTACAATGCTATATAACAATCCATGTACAGTCTGTGAACAAATTAAACAATCCATGTAACACGTCAGGATAACACATCTATATAACATTCTTTAACAGTCTGTGTAACAATCTATGTAACAATCCATGTTAACAGTCTGTGATAACAATCTATATAACATCCATGACAGTCATAAACAATCCATACAACAGTCTATGTAACAGTCTGATAAACAATCCATGGTAACAATCTATGTAACATCTATAAACAATTATAACCAGTTCCTAATAACATCCATGTAACAGTCTATATACATCCGTGTAACAGTCTATGTAACATCATATAAAAATTCGTTAAACATCTATTACAATCCGTGATAACAGTCTATGACAATCGTGTAGATACATCCGTATAACCTCTATATATGTGACAGTCTATATAAAAATCCGTGTAACAAATCTTTATAACAATCATGTACAGTCTGTGTAACAATCTATATAACAATCCATGTAACAGTCTATGTAACAGTCTATATACCAATCCATGTGACAGTCTATGTAACAATCTATATAACAATCCATGTAACAGTCTATGTAACAATCTAATACCACATCCAAGTAACAGTCTAATGTAAAAATCTATATACAATCCGTGTAACAGTCTATGTAACAATCTATACAACATTCCGGGTAACAGTCTATTTAACAACTCTATATAACACAATCCGTTACAATCTATGTAACAGTCTGTGTAACAATCTATTTAACAATCCATGTAACAGTCTTGTAACAATCTATTAAACAATCCATGTAACAATCTATATAACAGTCTATATAACAATCTATGTAACAATCTATGTAACAGTCTATTAACAGTCTATGTAACAGTCATCTAACCAATCTATGTACAATCTATGTAACAGTCATATAACAATCATGTGCAGCTAATACTTCTATATACATCTATGTGCACGTCTATGTAACGTCCTATATAACAATCCTGTGACGTCTATTAAAATCTATATAACATCTGTAAACATCTATATAACAGTCTATATACAATCATGTGCCAGCCGCTAATGTACACAGTCCTATGTAACATTCGTGTAACAATCTATATAACATCCATGTAACATCTGGTAATCTTCTATCATCAACTCAGATAAAACCTCCATGGTAACAGTCTGTGTACATTATATACATCCATGTAACATCTATATACAGTCCTATATACAACATGTACACATCTATTAACAGTCTGTAACATCTATGTAAACCTTCTATTACAATCTAAGTGACAGTCTATGTAACAGTCATATATACCGATTCATGTGACAGTCTATGTAACATTCTATATAACCAATCTAGTGACAGTCTTGTAACAGTCTATCTAAACAATCCATGTGACCGTCTATAAACAATCTATATAACAATCCATGTAACAATCTATATAACAGTCTATATAACAATCCATGTGACAGTCTATGTAACAGTCTATGTAACAGTCTGTGTAACAATCTATATAACAATCCATGTAACAGTCTGTGTAACAATCTATATATCAATCCATGTAAACAATCTATATAACAATCCATGTAACAGTCTGTGTAACAATCTATATAACAATCCATGTAACAGTCTATAGTAACAACTATATAACAATCCATTTAAAAACAGTCTATTTAACAATTTTATACAATCCTGTACAGTCTATGTAACAATCTATATAAAATCCATGTAACAATCTATATAACATCTATATAACAATCTATGTAACATCTATGTAACAGTCTATGTACACGTCTTACGTCTATATAACAATCTGTGACAGTCTATGTAACAGTCTATATAACAAATTCATGTGACAGTCTATGTAACATTCTATAACATCTATGTGACCGTCTATGTAACAGTCTATATAACAATCCATGTGACAGTCTATATAACCATCTATATAACAACTCCTGTAACAACTATATAACAGTCTATATAACAATCCATGTGACAGTCTATGTAACAGTCTATGTAACAGTCTGTGTAACAATCTATATAACAATCCATGTAACAGTCTGTGTAACAATCTATATATCTACCCTGTAAACAATCTATATAAAACAACCTGTAACTCTCTGTGTAACATCTATATAAACAATCCAGGTACAAGTCTATATACAATCTATATACAAATCCATTTAAAACAGTTCTATGTAACAAGTTATATAACAATTCCGTGTAACACTTCTAGTGTCACAGATCTATATAAATCCGTGTAACATCTATTAACAGTCTATATAACAATCTATGTAACAGTCTATACAGTCTAGTACAGTCTATATAACACTATGTGACGTCTATCTTAACAGTCTCATATAACAATCATGGGAAAGTCTATGTAACATTCTATATAACAATCTTGTGACAGTCTATGTAACAGTCTATATAACATTCCATGTGACAGTTCTATATAAACTCTATATAACATCCATGTAACAATCTATGTAACGTCTATGTAACAGTCTATGTGACAGTCTGTTTAACAATCTATATAACAATCCTTGTAACAGTCTGTGTAACAATCTATATAACAATCCATGTAACAATCTATATAACAATCCATGTAACAGTCTGTGTAACAACTATATAACACATCCATGTAACAGTCTATTACAATCTATATAACAATCCATTTAACAGTCTGTAACAATTTATATAACAATCCGTGTAACAGTCTATGTAACAATCTATATAAAATTCCGTGTAACAATCTTAAACAGTCATATAACATCTATGTAACAGTCTATGTAACAGTCTATGTAACAGTCTATATAACAATCTATGTGACAGTCTATGTAACAGTCGATATAACAATTCATGTGACAGTCTATGTAACATTCTATATAACCATCTATGTGACAGTCTATGTAACAGTCTATATAACAATCCATGTGACAGTCTATATAACAATCTATATACAATCCATGTAACAATCTATGTAACAGTCTATGTAACAGTCTATGTGACAGTCTGTGTAACAATCTATATAACAATCCCTGTATGACAGTCTGTGTAACATCTATATAACACTCCATGTAACAATCTATATAACAATCCATGTAACAGTCTGTGTAACAATCTATATAACAATCCATGTAACAGTCTGTGTAACAATCTATATAACAATCCATGTAACAGTCTATATAACAATTCATTTAACAGTCTATATAACAATCTATATAACAATCCGTGTAACAGTCTATGTAACAATCTATATAAAAATCCGTGTGACAGTCCTAATGTAACTCTATAAACAATCCTGGTGACATCTAAGTACAGTCTATATAACAATCCATGTAAAGTCTAATGTCCAGTCTATATACAATCCTGTAACATCATGTACATTCTATACACATCCGTGTAACAGTCTATGTCCATCTATATAACAATCCGTGTAACAGTCTATGTAACAATCTATATAACAATCTGTGTAACAGTCTATGTAACAATCTATATAAAAATCCGTGTGACAGTCTTTTTAACAGTCTATATAACAATCCATGTGACAGTCTAAGTAACAGTCTATATAACAATCCATGTAACATCTATGTAACAATCTATATACAAATCCGTGAACAGTCTCTAGGAACAATCTATATAACAATCGTGTAAACTCTGTGTAACAAATCTATATTACCGTTGTTGTACGTCTATGTAACAATCTATATACAATCTCGTGTAACAGTCTATGTAACAATCCCTGTAACAGTCTATTGTAACAATTCATATAACTCCATGTAACATCTATACACAATCCATGTACAGTCTATGTAACAATCTATAGAACAATCCATGTAACAGTCAGCAGTCTATGTAACAGTCTATATAACAATTCATGTAACAGTCTTTACAATCCATGGTAACAGTCATGTACAATCTATATAAACAAGCCGTATTAACATCTTGTAACATCTATTAACAATCCTATGATACAGTTCTACTTAACATGTCTATATAACAATGCATGTGACAGTCCTATGAACAGTTCATATAACATCTATGTGACATCTATAGACAATCAAGTACAGTCTTGTAACAATCTCATATAACATGCATGACCAAGTCTTGCTAACAATCTATATAACAATCTCTGTAACAATCATATACAATCATGTAACATCTGTGTAACAATCTTATTACAATCCATGTAAACATCTGTGTAACCATATACTAACTAACAATATCTCTCTTCCTAATTCATCTAAAATACTAAATCTATCTTATTATAACAATCTATCTAAATCAATGACTAATTTTACAATTTCACAATCATGAACAGTCCTATAAACAATTCATTTACGTCTATGTAACAATCTATATAAAAATCCGTGTGACAGTCTATGTAACAGTCTATATAAAATCCATGTGACGTCTATGTACACGTCTATATAACAATCCAGTGACGTCTGTACAGTCTATAGACATCCATGTAACAGTCTTGTAACAGTCTATATAACAACCGTGTAACATCTATATAACATCTGTGTACAGTCTATGTAACAATCTATATAAATCCGTGTGACAGTCTCGTGTACAGTCTATATAACAATCCATGTGACAGTCTAAGTAACCAGTCTATATAACAATCCATGTAACATTCTCTGTAACAATCTATATAACAATCCGTGTAACAGTCTAGGTAACAATCTATATACCATTCTGTGTAACAGCCTATGTAACAATCTATATAACAATCCGTTTAACAGTCTATGTAACAGTCTATGTAACAATCCATGTAACGTCATGTTACACATCTATATAACCAGTCTGTAACATTCTATACAACAATCCATGTAACATCTATGTAAACAGTCTATACCAATCCATGTAACAGTCTATATAACAATCCATGTAACAGTCTATGTAACAATCTATATAACAATCCGTGTAACAGTCTATGTAACAGTCTATATAACAATCTATGTAACAGTCTATATATAACAATCTATGTGACAGTCTATGTAACAGTCTATATCCACATCCATGTGACAGTCATGCAACTCTCTAATACATCTATTTGACGTCTATAATAACAATCTATATAACACTCTAACCATAACAATCCATGTAACATCTTGGTGAAGGTTTCCATTCATCCAGGTCATGGTATTCTGTATTTTCAAAAGAAGAATTTTCAAAAAACATCGTAAGCCCTTCTGCTTTAAAAACCGAACAACCACCTTAGGCAGCAATTGTACATCCGAAAGACCCAACACCAAAACACAAGAAAAGCGACATCATATATGCAGTGCAATGCAGTGAAATGCTCTGATTTGAATGTGGGGGAGAACCAAACGCAACTGCATCAACGTATGGCCAGCACAGAAGAGCCAATTCCTCGGGTCGGACTCAGCCGTGTTATCTGCATCTTAGATAAAGACATACCTTGAGATTGTAATGTAACATACTGGTGAAGGAACCGTGACTGGTTCAAGAGAGTGTTAAGGAGGCCATTTATGTGAAAATAAAGAAACCAAGCCTAAATAGAGGTGGGGGGGGTTTCGACAACCCAACTGTCCTGCCATGTTACAATGCTGTTTATAAACACCTTACTCTGGGCTGTTCCTATAACACCTCTTAGCCACTATCTAATCACACCCTTAACACCCTGGCTGTGATATGCTAATTGGGATTTTCCAGGGTACTAATTGCCACAGATTCTGTACAAGTCATTCTGAATTGAGAAAGCCGTGTCGATCGAGCTACAACGCTTTCAAGAACTACATTTCAAGTCCAGTTGATCTAATTGAATACAACAGATAATCCATGTAACAATCTATATAACAGTCTATATAACAATCCATGTAACAGTCTATGTAACAGTCTATACACAATCTATGTGACAGTCTATGTAACAGTCTATATAACAATCCAGTGACAGTCTATGTAACATTCTATATAACAATCTATGTGACAGTCTATGTAACATTCTATATACAATTTATGTGACGTCTATGTAACAGTCTATATACAATCCATGTGACATTCTATGTAACAATCTATATAACAATCCATGTGACAGTCTATATAACAATCTATAACAATCTAATAGCAATCCATGTGACAGTCTATATAACAATCTATATACAATCCATGTGACAGTCTATATAACAATCTATATAACAGTCTATATAACAATCCATGTGACAGTCTATATACAATTCTATGTAACAATCTATATAACAATCCATGTGACAGTCTATGTAACAGTCTATATAACAATCCATGTGACAGTCTTGAACGTCTATAACAGTCCATGTAACAGTCTATGTAACAATCTATGTAACAATCCGTGTAACAGTCTATGTAACAATCTATATAACAATCCATGTAACAGTCTATGTAACAATCTATATACCAATCCGTGTAACAGTCTATATAACAATATATATAACAATCCGTGTAACAGTCTATGTAACTCTAACAATCCATGTAACAGTCTATGTAACAATCTATATAACAGTCTATATAAACATCCATGTGACAGTCTTGACACGTCTATTAACAGTCTATGTGACAGTCTATATAACATCTATGTCAGTCTATGTAACAGTCTATATAACAACCATGTACATGTCTATGTCCAGTCTATATAACAGTCTATATAACAATCCATGTGCCAGTCTATTAACAGTCTATAGAACATACTCACGTAAAACATGTACGTCTAGTAACATCATACAGTGTACAGCTATGTAACAGTCTATCGTAACAATCCAGTTGACAGTCTATGTAACAGTCTATGTGACACAGTCTATATAACAATCTATGTGACGTCTCATGTAACAGTCTATATAACAATCCATGTAACATTCTATGTAACAATCATAGAACAGTCTCATACATCATGTAACAGTCTATTAACGTCTATAGCAATCCACGTGACGCATGTACATCTATAAACAATCACCGATTGTACAGTCTACACCCATGTGACGTCTAGTAACAGTCTATATAACAATCCATGTGACAATCCATGTGACAGTCTATGTAACAATCTATATAACAATCCATGTGACAGTCTATGTAACAGTCTATATAACAATCCATGTGACAGTCTATGTAACAGTCTATGTGACAGTCTATATAAAACAATCCATGTAACAGTCTATGTAACAGTCTTATAACAGTCATATAACAATCCATGTGACAGTCTATGTAACAGTCTATGTGACAGTCTATATAACAATCCATGTAACAGTCTATGTAACAGTCTATATAACAATCCATGTGACAGTCTATGTAACAGTCTATATAACAATCCATGTAACATATCTATGTACAGTCTATATAACAGTCTATAGAACAATCCACGTGACAGTCTATGTAACAGTCTATATAACAATCCATGTGACAGTCTATGTAACAGTCTATATAACAATCCATGTGACAGTCTATATAACAATCCATGTGACAGTCTATGTAACAGTCTATATAACAATCCTGTGACAGTCTATGTAACAGTCTATATACAATCCATGTGACAGTCTATGTCACAGTCTATATAACAATCCATGTGACAGTCTATGTAACAGTCTATATAACAATCCATGTGACAGTCTATGTACAGTCTATAAACAATCCATGTGACAGTCTATGTAACAGATTATGGGCACCAGGAGAAGTTGAACACACATTGCATTCTCACTGACTGATGATACGTTGGTTTCACACTTATCTTTCCCCTTAGCACGGGATATTGCATCCCGTGTACGTGTGTGTGTGGGGTGTCCTCCCCATAATTCTCCTATAGACTCAAATAGGAACCTGACTCTATAGCTTGGTTAAACATTCCACCTTTGGGGGATCGCGACATGGAAGTTTCATCATTTGGTTGTTAATAATCTTATTGTGAAAACAAGTGGGATCTTCTCTGTGACGCAGATAAATCATGAGGTTAACGTTAAGTGGCTCAGTATTTCATAGCCTGCGATGGGGCTTAGAGACTGGACTGCGTGGCATGTCAACTTCACCCTCATCATGACCGGACAGGGGACATTCCTACCCTTTGAGTCAATCATTGTAACATTTGTCTTCATCCAATGTCTGTTTATTTCTTGTCTATTTCTGTTAATAGATTGTCACAGGGTGGAAACATTTCAGGGATTAGAGGTTCCCCTGCACATCACTAGTAGATCTTTCCCTTTACAGGCCATGAGGATTCTAACCCTTTAATTAATGACCCCTGTCTCCTGGTTCATAGCACTGCACTCAATATCCATCACCCCTGGATTGTAATACTCTAAATACACCAAGGGGGCAGATTGTAGGACCACGTGATTCGTTAGGGGTTGTGCAGGGAAAATGGGATTAAAAGCAGGTGAGGGTTTGGGGTCATTTCCATGCTAACCCTATATCTAATAGAATATGACTGTGATGCATTTAACAGCCTTCCAGGACCTAACGCAAAACCAGAAAGACACCATCAGTGCACTGTAGGCCTCTGGTCTGCGAGGTAAAGCTCCAGTCGATGGCAGCCACTAAATAACCAAATACGATAGGTAGAGAATAAGGTATCCGTGTTCCTCTTAGTCATATGCAAATAAGGAACAAAGACTTCTGGGCAATTCCCATGTTAGACCTTTAGGAAGTTCAATGACCGCTGTTAAAATCTCTTGGAAGGTTTGGATTGAGCTTCTGGACTCACAATGATAATCTGGGTTTTAGTGGCGAAATTCAGATTCCTGAAGGTCTCTGCTTGGAAGACCAAGTCTGGTGTGAGCTCAGGGAATGAGGCCAGTTAATCTTGGACCTCATTGACCAGCAGTGGTAACAATCTGTGGAAGTATTTTGTGTTCCATATTTACAGTTAGTCCCTGATTTAACTTCAGCATCTGATATTGTTCCTGTCCACAACCGTCCTTGTTCATGATCATCTGACGACCTTTCCTGCCCATTAACTTCCCAGTCTATGATGTTTCTTATGATGGAAATCTGGGGTATTTATTAATTAGACACTGCTTGTAATGGTAGGATTCTCTCAGTTATACCACATGATAGTTTTTCTTGTCTTCCTCTGGATCAACAGTTAAGCAGGAAGTGTGGGTACCGTATAAATACAAGTATAAAATTGGTGCCTTCTACTTGCTTCCATACACGGAAAAAGCCACCGACGCAAGCAGAAGGCAGCCCGAGGGAACGAGGAGATATATTTGATAACTCATTCGCCCTCTCACCCTGTACTGCTCTACTTAACCTCCCAACTACAAACTCAATAGACACGCTAACATACTAATGAAAATGATCTGCGCTGTCACCAGAAGTCTCACAGCCAAATCACGGAAGGATGGAGTTATCACTAGAGCTGAACTAATAAAAACCGAGTATATGGCTCACACACTACAAAACAACTGGAAAGGCTGGACGAAAACCTGGGATATCTGGATAGTAAAAATACCACCCCAGTGAGATGGGACACCACGGGGGTCATAGCCACGAGAGGACTTGTCATAGCCACAAGAGGACTTGTCATAGCCACGAGAGGACTTGTCATAGCCACAAGAGGACTTACGAATGTGCTGCCACGATATTTATTTCGGGTCATTTTACCAAAAGAACAACACAGCCGTTCAAACCACGGAACCACGGTTAAAGTAATTAGTCGTAATAAGTCAACAAAACACAAACTACTTTCTCTGTTTTAATGTTTCTATAATGGTTTTTTTTTTTTTTAATTTTTAAAAAACTATAATAAAAATTTATTAAACAAAAAAACCAAGAGAAGGTGAAATCCTAGTGTTTGGTTGGTCGTACTGAGCTGCGTCTGTCACATTTTACACATTTTTCTCATTATTTTTCTTTCATTATTTTTGCCACAACCACCACATCACTTCTGTAACCCAAAGTCATCCAGGGAGTGTTAATTACGCTGGTCTGAGAAATATTGTTTATTCAGGAGAAGCAACTAGCGAGGAGGAGGAAGACAGGAGATTAACTAGAGGGACGAGTCACAGATAGTGGTCCCAGGGTCCAAGAAAATGAAGGGCCAATGACGCTAATGTTCGAGTTCCCTGATAAAGGGGGCACAGTATGGGGGTCTGTATTGTGTTGGGCTGTATGTGGTCAGTGCGTTTCCACATATTAGTGGGAATGAGGAAACGACCAAGACTTTCCACCAGACTGGTATCGGCTGAGTCAGCAGTTACTTGTTCAACCCCCAGAATTTCATTAAGTGATTGTTTATTTTCAATCCAGTCCTGACTTAAGAATCTTGTTTTTATGCTGAAAGGTTCACAATCCTTCAATCAAAATGACGTTCAGAAGCTACATTCAAAATCCCTGTGTAACATTCAATAAGTTGGTGCAGCAGCAAATTTACCAGGCCCAGTTTACTAAAAACTTTAGTACCATCATGGCAATTAACAAAGCGTAAATATTAGTAAGATGGACCAGGGTTTGTAGGTGTAACTAGATCACAGTAAGATGGACCAGGGTTTGTAGGTGTAACTAGATCACAGTGAGATGGACCAGGGTTTGTAGGTGTAACTAGATCACAGTGAGATGGACCAGGGTTTGTAGGTGTAACTAGGTCACAGTAAGATGGACCAGGGTTTGTAGGTGTAACTAGATCACAGTAAGATGGACCAGGGTTTGTAGGTGTAACTAGGTCACAGTGAGATGGACCATGGTTTGTAGGTGTAACTAGGTCACAGTGAGATGGACCAGGGTTTGTAGGTGTAACTAGGTCACAGTGAGATGGACCAGGGTTTGTAGGTCACATTAAGCTGCTTTCCTCCCTATATTGGGTTAATATTTCAACCTTCGATTGGAGTTCCTGGTTTTCCAGACGGTTCCTTGGTATGTGGTAATGATGGTTTAACAGCTCAGTAAATTGTTAATATGAAACGTATCTGTTCTTACATACCAGAAATTCCTTATGTCACGTTACAAAATTATTTCTGTCCAAATCTTCATTTTGTTACATTGATTCTATCACTGCACAGAAAATCCTCACCCTTTTAGCCTTAGGACCATTTGTTTTAAACAGATCCTGTAGATAGTAACATATATGTAGATAGAAACTGTACATAAATATAGTAGGTAGTTACATATATCTAGATAGAAACTGTACATATATATATATAGTAGGTTGTTACATATATGTAGATAGATACTATGCATACATATAGTAGGTAGTTACATATATGTAGATAGATACTGTACATATATATAGTAGGTGGTTATATATATGTAGATAGATACTATGCATACATATAGTAGGTAGTTACATATATGTAGATAGATACTGTACATATATATAGTAGGTGGTTACATATATGTAGATAGATACTGTACATACATATAGTAGGTAGTTACATATATGTAGATAAATACTGTACATACATATAGAAGTAGTTACATATATGTAGATAAATACTGTACATACGTATAGTATGTAGTTACATATGTGTAGATAGATACTGTACATACATATAGTAGGTTGTTACATATATGTAGATAGATACTGTACATACATATAGTAGGTAGTTACATATATGTAGATAAATACTGTACATACGTATAGTAGGTAGTTACATATATGTAGATAAATACTGTACATACGTATAATATGTAGTTACATATGTGTAGATAGATACTGTACATACATATAGTATGTAGTTACATATGTGTAGATAGATACTGTACATACATATAGTATGTAGATACATATATGTAGATAGATACAGTACATACATATAGTATGTAGTTACATATATGTAGATAG
>JAACNH010000934.1:23968-87685 GCA_019447015.1 Hymenochirus boettgeri | reverse complement strand
CTGAATTGAGAAAGCCAGTCGGATGACTAGCGAAACGTCTTCAACAACTAAACTTCAAGTCCAGTTGATCTAATTGAATACAACAGATATCCCCTGCTATGACTCTGTTGCTCTTGAATCTGGAACAAAAGTTTGGGAGTTGAGAATTGAGACTTGTGGCCATTTGGTCTAGATGTGGGACAACACCAGGGAGATCACTTCCAGATTGAGTGGCCATTCTCTCCATCTGCTCAGATAATCAGCTACATAATTCAATGTGTCCGGAACATGGAGAGCAGACAGATCTGAAAGGTGGGCTTCTGTCCATCTCATGATGTATTATTATATGTATGTTCTAGAAGGAATTGCTATGAGTTCCACCTTTTGTTTGCTACCACTGTGGAATTGTCTGAACGGACTTGGTTATCCCACAATGAGAAGTTGAACTGACGACAATTTCTTGGGCCACGAAAATATGATTGAATCTACAGATGCTTCTAAAATAAACTCATTAATACCAGACCTGATAGCCACAAACCATAAGCCCTTGGAAAGCTGGTGATAGCGACAGGTGGCCCCAGAAATGGAGAATACTCTTTGGAATCTTCAGTAGCTAGAGCCATTCTTATTGTGACCTGGACTATGGCTGAAACCACTCTGGGGGCTCATCCCAGGAATTACGTCCTCCTCTGGGATGGGGAAAGAGTTGAATAAAGTACATTGTTATCTTTTTTGATGAACATTTGGTTTAATATGATGTGACAGACAATTGATTGTGAACATGACAATTGACTTTCTCCTGCCAAACATGAGATCTGAACGAGAGGATGTGGAAGGCTCCGAATCCGAAGGGAGTTCTTCATTTGGTTGACACACACACCTATATACAGTGACAGACATACCCATATAGTGACACACACACCTATATACAGTGACAGACATACCCATATAGTGACACACACGCACACATATATTCAGTGACAGACATACCCATATAGTGACACACATGCACACATATATACAGTGACAGACATACCCAGATGTGAAACCACACACGCACACATATATTCAGTGGACAAACACACACACACACACACACCCACACACACACCACACACACACACACACTATAGGGGTGTGTGTCACTGTATACATATGTGTGTGTCACTGTATACATTTATGTGTCACTACTGTATATGGGTATGTCTGTCATTGTATGTGTGTTTGTGTGGTCCATGTTATACATGGTGTTGTACTGTATATAGGTGCCTGTTATGGAGGTCACTGTATAAAGGTGTGTCACTGTAATGTGCAAATGGATACATGTGTGTCAATGTAATGTGGTTTGTCTCATTATATACATGTGGTGTGTCCACTGTATGTATACATGTGTGTGTTACCTGTTGTGGGTATTTTTGTGGTGTCACTGGATACATGTGTGTGGGTGTGTGTGTGTGTGTTACTGGATCTGGGATGGGTGTGGGTTGTCAAACTGTTATTCCTGGTGTGTCATTGTGTATGGCTGTGTGTTTCACTGTATACGTGTGTCATTGTATATGTATGTGTGTGTGTGTGTGTGTGTGTGTGTGTGTGTCACTGTATACATTTGTTTGACTGTATATGGGTGTGTGTGTCACTGTATACCTGTGTGTATTACTGTATATGGATGGTTGTGTCACTGTATACAGTGTGGGTTACTGTATATGGGTGTTTGTGTCACTGTATAACAGTGGCATTTACTGTATAGGGTGTGTGTGGGTGTGGTGTGATGTGTGGGTGTGTGGCACTGTATCAGGGTGTGTCACTGATACATTGTGGTTATGTATACATGTGGGTATTACTGTATATGGGTGTGTGATGGCCACTGTGATACATTGGTTGTGTTCCTTGTATATGGGTGTCTGTGTCACTGTATACATGTGTGTGTTACTGTATATGGGTGTGTGTCTCACTGTATACATATGTGTATATTACTGTATATGGGTGTGTGTGTTGTGCCATGGATACATGTGTGTGTTACTGTATCTGGTGTCAACTGTATTACATGTGTGTATTAATTATATGGAGTGTGTGTCACTTTTACATGTGTGTTGTACTGTATACATGTGGTGTTACTGTATTGTTGGGGTGTGTGGTCACTGTATACATGGGGTAGTTACTGTATATGGGGGTTGTGTCACTGTATACATGGTGTATTACGGTCTGTGGTGTGTGTGTGTGTGTGTGTGTGTGTGTGTGGTGTGTGTCACTGATACATGGTGTGTTACGTACTATGGTGTGTGTTGTGACTGTTATACATGTGTGTATTACTGTCTATGGCGTGGTCTGGTCACTGGCTATAAGGTGTGTGTACTGTATATGGTTGGTGTGTTCACTGTATACATGTGTGTTTTACTGTATATGGGTGTGTGTGTGGCCACTGTTAACTATGTGTATTACTGTATAGGGGTGTGTCACTGTATACATGTGTGCGTTATTTATGTGTGTGTGTATGGTGACTGTATACATGTGTTGGTGTTACTGTATATAGTGTCTGTCACTGTTATACAGGGTGTATTACTGTAATGGGTGCTGTGTCACTGGAACAGGTGTGTGCTTAATGTATATTTTTTTGGGTTAGTGTCACTGTGATCACATGTGTGGTTAGGTTATGGGTGTTAGGTCACCTGTATACCTGTGTGTATTACTGTATAGGGTATGGTGTCAGGTTATACATGTGTGTATTTACTGTATAGGGTGGTCTGTGTCACTGTATACATGTGTGTGTTACTGTCTATGGGGGTGTGTGTGGGTGGGGTCCCTGTATTCAGGTGTTGTGTCATGGTGTATCGGCTGTGGTTTCACGGTATACATGGTTGTATGTATATGTGTTCGTGTGTGTGTGTGTGTGTGTGTGTGTGTGTGTCACTGTATACATTTGTTTGACTGTATAGGGTGTGTGTGTCACTGTATACAGGTGGCGGAGGACGTATATGGAGTGTGTGTCACTGTATACATGTGTGTTTACTGATAATGGGTGTTGACTGTGTCACTGTTATACATGGTGTGTCATTACTGTATAGGGGATTGTGTGTGTTGTCACTTGTATACCTGTGTGTGTCACTGTATACAATGTGTGAGTACTGTATAGGTGTGTGTGTCACTTTTACTTGTTGGTTGTAACTGTATACATGGTGTGTTACTGTATTTGGGATGTGTGTGTCACTGTAACATGTGTGTATTACTGTATAGGGTTCGTTGTTGTGCTTTTTGTTGTGTTGTTGTGTGATTGTTTTTTGTTCTTTTTTGTGTGTTGGTTGGATGTCACTGTATACATGTGTGTGTTACTGTATTATGGGTGTGTGTGTGTCACGTATACATGTGGCGTGTGGTCTGTCTAGGGTGTTTTTGTGGTAGGTCACGGTTATACATGTGGTAATTTACTGTATAGGGTGTGTGGTCCAAATGTGTGACATGTGTGGGTCACTGTATACATGTGGTGTTACGTATTTGGGTGTTTGTTGTGTCACGTATACATGTGTGTATTACTGTATATGGGTGTTTGATGTCACGGTAGACATGTGTTGTATTATGTACATGTGTGTGTGTGTGTGTGTGTGTGTGTGTGTGTGTGTCACTGTATACATGTGTGTGTTACTGTATATGGGTGTGTGGTGTCACTGTATACATGGGTGTATTTACGTTATATCGGGTTTTGTGTACTGTATACAGTGTGCCTGCCTGTTTACTGTCCATATGGGGGGTGGGTGTCACTGTATACATGTGTGTTTGATGATATGGTGCTGTGGTGGTGCCACTGTATAAATAGGTGTAGACTGTATATGGGGTGTGTCACTTATACCATGTGTGTGTAATGTATAGTTGTTGTGTGTGATGTGTGACTGTATACAGTGTGTGGTTACTGATATAGTTGTCTTTGACAATGTATGACATGTGTGTATTTACTGTAATGGGTGTCTGTGTCACTGTATACAGTGTGTGGACTGTAGATGGTGTAGTGTCATGTATACATGTGTGGGTTACTGTATATGGGTGTTAGTGTCACTGTATACATGTGTGGTTTACTGTATATGGGTACTGTGTCACGGTAACATGGTGTTATTACTGTATATGGGTGGTCGTTGTGTCACTGTATAATGTGTGTGTTACGGTATAGGGGTGTTGTGCTTAGTGTGTGTCACTGTATTCATGTGTGTGTCATTATTGTGTATGGCTGTGTTGTATGTTTCAATGTATACGGTGCATTGATAGGTGTTCGTCGTGGGTGTGTGTGTGTGTGTGGGTCACCGATACATGGTTTGATGATGGGTTGTGTTTTTTGTGTCACGTATACATGGGTGTATTTACTGTATATGGAGTGTGTGTCACTGTATACAGGTGTGTGTTACTGTATATGGGTGTTGTGTCAATGTATACATTGTGGGTATTTACGTAGATGGGTTGTGGGTGTCACGGTATACATGTGTGTTTACGTCTTGGGTGTGGTGTCCTGTTATACATGTGTATATACTTATATGGGTGTCGTGTCACTGTAACATGTTGTTATACTGTATGATGGGTGTCTGTGTCAGTATAATGTGTGTGGTTAATGGATATGGGTGTGTGTGTCACTGTATACATGGGTGTATTACTGGATATGGGCTGTGTTGTGTGCCACTGTATACATGTGTGTGTTGCTGTATATGTGTGTCACTGTATACATGTGTGTATTACTGTATATGGATGTGTGGGTCACTGTATACATTGTGTGTTACTGTGATATAGGTGGTGGGTGTGTGTGTGTGTGTGTGTCACTGTATAAGGTTGTGTGTTACTGTCTATGGGTGTAGGTCACTGGATGGCAGTGTGTGTATTACTGTATAGGGTGTGTTGGTCAAGTTTACATGTGTTGTGTAAATGTATAACCTGTGGTGTGTTATGTATTTGGGTGTGGTGTCACGTATACATGTGTGTTACTGTAGATGGGTGTTTGTGTCACTGTATAACATGTGTGTATCTACGGTATATGTGGTGTGTGTGGTGTGGGTGTGGTGTGTACTGTATACATGTGTGTGTTACTGTATATAGGTGTGTGTGTGTGTGTGTGTGTGGTGGTCCGTTATACAGTGTTGTGTTACTGAATGGGTGTTAGTGTCAATGTATGCCATGTGTGTATTACTGTATATGGGTGTGTGTGTCACTGTTTACATGTGTGTGTCACTGTATACATGTGTGTGTTACTGTATTTGGGTGGTGGTGGTCATGTAATACATGTGGTGATACTGTATAGGGTGTTTGTGTCACGTAGACATGTTGTTTATTACTTTAGGATGTTGTGTGTGTGTGGTGTGTGTGTGTGTGTCACGGTATGACATGTGTGTGTTACTGTATATGGGTGTGTCGGGTGCAACGGTAAATAATGTGTGTATTACTGTATAGGGTGTCTGGTCACTGTCGACATGTGTGTGTGACTGTATATGGGTTGTGTCATGTATACATATGTGTATTAAGTAATGGTTGTGTGTCAACTGTATACATGTTGTGTGTGGTGTGACGGTTAGCTGGGATGTTTGTGTAATGTGTCACTGGTAACAGGGGTGTGTTAATGGATATAGGTGTCTTTGTCACTGTATACATGTGTGTATTACTGTATATGGAGGTCGGTGTCCATATATACAATGTGAGGTGTACTGTATAGTGGTGTTAGGGTCACTGTATGAAAGGTGTGTGTACTGTATATGGTGGTAGTGTCACTGTATACGATGTGTGTATACTGTATATGAGTGTCTGTGTCACTGTATAAGTGTGTGTATTACGGTATAGGGGGTTCGTGGCACTGTATACAGTGTGTGTTACGGATAGGTGTGTGTTGTCACTGTCTACATGTGTGTGTTACTGTATATGGGTGTGTGGTGTCACTGTATACATGGTATGTTGAATGGATATGGGGTGTGTGGGTCACTGTATACAGTGGGGACTGTGTGCTAGGGTATGTTGTCACGCACGTGTGTTATACATGTGTGATTACTGCATATGGTGTCTCGTTTGTTGTCAAGTTTATATACCTGTGTGTGTTACGTATATGGGTTGTGTTTGTGTTTGTGTGTATTCTTGTTGTTGTGTTCGTGCGGTTGGTGTCACTGTATACAGTGTGTAGTACTGTATATGTGTGGTGGTCACTGTATACATGTGTCGTTGTATTCCTGTAATGGGTGTCTGTCTCACTGTTAACATGTGTATGGGTACGTATATGGGTGTATGGTCACTGTTAGACATGTGTGTGTAATGTTATATGGGTAGTGGGTGTGTGTGTCAATCTGATAATGTGTAGGTGTGGTACTTTGTATATGGGTTTGTGTGGGTGTGTGTCAATGTATCATGTGTTTGTTATGGATAGGGTGTATGGTGTCACTGTAGACATGTGTGGGTGTGTGACTGTATAGGGGTGTGTATGTGTCACTGTTTATTAACATGTGCGGTGTATGTATATGGGTATGTTTATGTGTCACTCCTGTATAAATGGTATGTTACTGTATATGGGTTGTTAGTGTCCTGTTATACAGTGTGTTGATTACTGTATATGGGTGTATGTGGTGTGGTGTAACGGTTATTTACATGTGTATGTATTGTAATATGGGGTGTGTGTGTGTCACTGTATACAGTGTTTGTTACTGTATGGGTTGTCGGTGTCACTGTATACATGTGTTGTGTCTTGTGTTTACTGTATATGGTGTGTAGTGTCATGTATTACCATGGGTGTTTACGGTATAGGGATTGTTTCTCTTCTGTATCTGTCTTATGTGTCACTGTATACATGTGTATTGTTAATGTATATGGTCCCCGTGGTTTTAGTGTCCACTGTATACTGTGGTGTTACTGTATATGGGTGTTTATGGTATGTATACAATTGGTTGAGGCTGTGTGTTGTGTGTTACTGTTTATTTGGGTGTATGTGTCACTGATACATGTGTATGTGCCTGTATTTATGGGTGTTAGTATGTCACTTGATACATGTGTGATACTGTATATGGGTGTGGTGTGTCACTGTATACATGTGGGTGTTACTGATATATGGGGGTGTGATGTGTCCAGCTGTATACATGTGTGTTACTGTATATGGCGTGTGTGTGTCACTGTCTACCTGTGCTGTGTTACGTATATGGGTGTATGTGTCACTGTATACATGTGTATGTTACTGTATATGGTGTTAGTTGTCACTGTATACATGTGTGTATTACTGATATGGGGTGTGTGGGTCACGGTATACATGTGTGTGTGACTGATATGGGTGTGTGTTGTGTCAATGGTATACATGTGTGTGTTACTGTATATGGGTGTGGTGTCACTAGTATTAATGTGTGTGTTACTGTATATGGGTGTGTGTGTGTGTCACTGTATATACATGGTGTATTACGGTTATATGGGTGTGTGGTGGCACTGTCTACATGTGGTGTTACGGTATATGGTGGTGGTGTGGTCACGGGATACATGTGTGTGTTAGTGTATATGGGTGCATTTTTTCGTGTGTGGTTTGACCCTTCCTTTTACTGAGTGGAAGTGAGTGACATTGTCTCTAATATAAGGCCGGGGGATGTTTGGTCTGTATGGGGGGGTCGGTCGTTCCTAGAAGGTTATTAATACGTGGTGGGAATACGGGCTGGGTCACCAATGACAACACAAGATCCAGCATTGCCCAGTGGAATTAAACCAGTCAGGTTTGTCTCATTTCATTTCATTATCCCCACTAGAGTTTAACCTTTTCAGTTCTCAGGACCCTGGTTGATGAAATAACTGTCCAGGAAATCCGTACACAACTTACTGTGCGGGGAACTGTGTAGTTGTGATAAAGTGATAAAATAGTGTTAGGATACAGTCACGTCAACTAAATCCACAAGGATGACTAACGATGATCCCTAAGGGCAGCGAAGGCAGATGTCCGAGGGATTCAAGTTGGTAAATGGAAGGTGATGGAGTTGGGGTTAATAATCCATGTGCCCCATACACAGACCAGTGGGGTGAAAAACTCAATCACACAAGTGATGGGCTGTGAAAACGTTCTGAAGATTCTTCGCAAGTACAGGATGGGCCGTGTGACACTTTGTGCACGTGCTGGTTGTAGGAGGTAGTGTAAACACCCACTATTTGAGGGACTGGGGGTCCTCTGACTATGGCACATCATTTCTGGTGCAGTAATGGAATGGCCAATCCATGAAGGACCTTTGTGTTACTCCTCAGTGCCCAGGTAGTTTGGGGCTCTCTTTGTTCAAAGTTTATAATATCATCCAAAGCAATGCACATTTAGTTCCCTTAAAAACACCAACAGGGAGATTCAAAACGTCTTATCGTTAAAAAAGGTGCTAACTTTGCCCCCAACCATCAGCATCTTATTTACATGTTGAAATCTAACATATGATTGGTTGGGGCAAAATTATCAACATCTTTAATGATAAGAATTGTATTGAATAACCTGCAAAGTAGAAAAGCAGGCTATTATCCATGACATACTGTACACACTCACTGCCTTATTTATTAATGTTGTATGTTGGCTCCAAGCAAAAAAGGAATGGGCATGGTCCAGTGCTTACTTAACAGTGGCATTGTGAATTGATAGCGCTATCATACACAGGATGGTAAATATTAGATGCACCCATGCCCGCCCACACAGGACGAAATAATAAGCTGCTCATCATGCACCAGGTATCTACAAATGGGGCCATATCGGATGGTTCTAAGTGACTGGCACATACAGTTTTGCCAGAATGAGTGTACATACAAGTCGATTGCAGCCTTCCAAGTCTCTACGGAAGTACAATTTGCATTTTCCCTAAATTATTGGCCAATGGGAATGCTTTTCAAAAGAGGCCATTGGAAGAATATTTGAAGCTGGCAGAAGGTATTCTTCGCTGTCTTTCTAAAACAATGGTGGATTATTTCGTATTTTTTAATACACAAACCTAGGACAATCAAATGACATGTAAAATATTCGAATTTAGCATGTGGGTGTGTGAACGTTCTGGAGCTTCATCCACAGGAGCATCCAATAATATTAGATATCGTCGACGCAGTTGGACACCAGAACAATTACAGTTCCAAGGGTACCCCAAATAGCGATTCCTCCAGAGAAGACACTCTTCTTTTGTTTTCAAAGCCCCCAGGGTAGAGGCCCGCATAATTTGGGACAAGCTGTGCCCTTGTGGTACTTAACCATGCTCTCTATATTCATCGGCATGCACACAAATATCCGTGTAACTGCTTGCGGACTCCTTTATTTATTGCTGGATTAGCAATAACATTCCTGGAATTCTTACATTCGGAAGGACTCAGGATGACAATCAATGAACTTCCCACTACTAACAGAAATCCCATGAATCTGGAGACTCCTTGAATAGATGATGATCCATCTATGGAATTGTAATGAAGCTGGAATACAGCATAATGACCCTTTTCCAAATGGAAAAAAAACACTTCCTAGAGTAGCCTACCAATGGATATTGAGGGGGTGACAATCGCCCCTAGATGCCATTTTTAAGGGGTTTAGCCCAATGTGCACACACATTTATGTTTACAGGTGCTTTTTAAAAAAGGTTTGAACAAGGATGATTAACGTGGGTCCATACTGAAAGGATTATTAAAAGGGCATGTTCACCTTCACAATAAAGGGAAAAACACCCGATGTGGAAAAACATATAACCAAGGCAAAATCCCCTCCTAGAACTTATTGTGGAAACTTCAGACGTGGGGAGTTTGTGGCGCTTTATAAATTTCATTAATGTTTTTGCAAAGGTGCACGCAACTAAAAATGTATTCGCAAGGTATGGAAAAAAATGGCGACAAAAAAGCTATGAATCGCCTTCCAGTGAAATGGAGCGCCCCCCCCCCCCAATCGGAGATCTTTCCTTAGGGGACCCGCAATGGGCTCGTCATGTTCCTTCCTTGTTGGTTCTGTTATGTTGTAATTACGAGAAACCTTGTTCTGTGTGTGTACACCGCTCTTAATGCAGAAGAAATAGAAAGTATCCACACAAGGACGTTTGAGTTGTGTGGAATTGTCCACATAACTCAATACCTGGGCAGAGAGCATAACCAGTTGGGACCGAGGATGGAAACAGAAATCATAACATTGGTCCAGATATGTATCTCAGCACCTGATTTTCAATAGTGTCCAGATGTTACTTGAGGCAATTTGTGTATAAAAGTAATAATAACAACAGCAGCAACGTTTTTGAAGAAAGTGTATGAATTTTTTCCCACCACACAATTGTCCACGGGAGTTATTCCACAAATGATCTAAAGATGATCCAAAGCGCTTCGGACGTAATCATCCAGATCAGGGACACCCATGGACCTCGTTGGGGTTAAATTAATGAGGCTCCAACCACACGACCCCGTAGACGTCAGCTCCTTGATTCCTTTAGGAATCACACCCAGTTTATCTCTTAGATTATAATCTCAACCAAGTCGTATATTGTCTGGCTGGTTCCATTTGGCCATGATCCCCCACATGGCCCACGAAATGGTAAGTGAAGGTAGACGGGAGTTAGAACTGTATGCCTTCATGAGAGCGAAAAAGGATTCACAATGGAAGAATCTTCCAGATTCAAGTTTCACCTCCTTCTAGTTGTAGACTTGACACCAGTGAATGGGCGAGGAAGGAAAGTCTTAACCCCCTGATGGAATTGTGCGATTTACAAGAGAGTTAGCGTGTGCATTCTCGTTCTTGGGCTGATGAAATTTCTGGGAAGCATTTGTGAAGTTGTTTTCAGTCATTGACAAGAATTCTCCCAAATCGTCACAATGAGTCCACCCTGTTTAGGGAACTAAATCGCTACATCGTACACCATAGATCACAAGGCCGCAGTGTAAAAATCTAATGGTGGGCTGGTGATTGTCGCCTCTAGGAAGAGATGAATACTGCACTCGATGATTGGGCCAAACAATTTGGAATTACCAACAAGCCAGAGGCCAATCAACAAGGCCCCGAACTTTCTTCACCCAGTCAATCAGACCCTGCGTCCCAAGAAGAAGGGTAACTTTACAGAGCCAGAAACTGGTTTACCTAATTACCAACACAGAGAGAATGTCAGATAAACAACGTGTCAATGTGAGATTATTAAGGGTCACCTTGGTCGGAAACCTAAACAACAACACAGCTGAAATCTTCCCGACCACCTGTGAGCAGTGCTTATCTGTGCCCCAAGGAGGTCCGGCATCCATTAAAGTCACAGATTTCTGTGCTCGACGCCCTCAACCGTCCAATCATTATGAGTCAGAAAATTGGGGAATGTCAGGCCAAACTTGACTAACCTAGCCGTTTTCATAGACAGACGTGTGAGAGCAGGTTCCAGGGACGGGTGATTATACACCAGGGAGTAGAGAAGACACAATACAGAAACAATAACAATGGTACCATTTGTAGTCAAACAGGTGGGAGTGTAGATTCCTTGTATCTGAATGGAGATTTCAGTGTGGGTGGGGGCCCCACGTTGTCAGTGGTTTTGGTGGTTACATTGGAGCTGGGGTTGTAGGTTCAGGCTATGATTGAAGCTCCCACAAGGCTTTGTATTTGGGGGGATGTGAAATGGATGTCTTGTCACTGCCATGGGGGGTCTGGTGGCTTGGGGGTCTGGTGGTTTGCGTTTGCTGTTTTCTTCCTCTTTAAATTTCAGTGGCAGCTTTCAAACTTCCCGATGAATCCAGGATCCAGTCAATCTCCCAATCGGGACTTTGGAATATAATCGTGTCCTCTGGGTCCTGTCCACGTCTTATGAGATCCAGATTCAAACAACTACACAAAGAAAGAGATGGTCAGGGTCCATGAGAGCACCTGATGTAGAGGAACCAACAGGTTGGGAGGAATCCGTGGCCAATATATAATCATCTTTCTAACAATCTAAATGAAAATGGAAGTCTTTTCCCTGGATGAAAATCCGGCAAATGGCGCCCAACGGTAAACATTCACGTTGCCTGAGAAAGATGGGTTAAACACAGGGTTAATACGGGTAATAGGTGGTGGCCCTGTGTATTATGGCTTCTGTGTTCATGTAAACACTTGTAATCGTGTAACGTTGGGACCACAAAGATTCCAAGTACAAAGCCTTTCAGATCAACGGCGTTTTAGATGGAACCAGGGAGATTAGATTGTCCGCTGTTCACAGTGGGGTTGTTAGAAACCGTTGCTATTTAGTAGTGAGGGTCAATTAGTGATGCCTCAGGGCTGTCATGTGAATGGCGTGAGGATAGCACAACGCAGCGGCAACAAGGACAAATGGAATCTATGTCCTGGGATACACAGAATTTAAACCAACTTCATGTCCAATGGGAAAGGGTTCTACACCAGACCCCCATGGAAACAGGTGAACGTAAAGACCAGAACCAGAAACGAACGTTACAGGAAACCGTCCAAACACTTGTCACGTTACAGAAATAAACATCAGACAGGAACACGAACAGCAGTGATAACCAGTCCATAAGCTCTGAGCATTCCCCAGATTAATGACGTTCCCTCCATCTGTCTAACTCGGGGGATGGAATTCGGGCGGGGGGTCCATTGAAAACCCAAGCTATTTCCAGCCCCAGGAAATGAACCTTTAAAGATCAAGAACGTTGACTCTCTCAGTTCACGGGGCCAGCGCCGTTTCCGGGTTTACAGGGCTCACAGTTGGACCAATCAGTGACTCGTTCTAGAGAGGGGTAACTGAATCTGACAAACGTGTCTGTCGAAAAGTCCAACATTTTTAGGGTATTTCCCATACAGTTAATTCACAAACATGTACCCAGGTATTATACCATGGAATAATAGAAGCAGAGAGAGAAAGTGCCACAGAAAGAGGGGGGCACTGAGCTAAAGCCAGAGAAGAAGAATGAAGAATAAGAAGGAAGAATGAGGAGAAGAATGAAGAAGAGAGAGCAGAAGGAGAAGAAGAACAACAACAAGGAAGAAGAACAGAAGAAAAAAGAAGGAAGAAAAACGGATAATTTATTAAATAATAAAATAATAATAATTAATAATAATAATAACAAAGAACGAGAATAATAATAACGAGAAATAATGATAATAAGAACACAGAGGAACCGGCGAATAAGAAGAAAAGAGTAGGAAGAAGAAGAAGGTAAGAGAGAAGGAAGAGGAAGAAGAAGAAGAAAAGAATAAGAGGATGCTGATAATAATAATAATAATAGTTAATAAATTAATAATAATAATAATAATACTAATCAATTAATTCATATGATGGATTGATAATCATAATAATAGTACTAATAGTAATAATAATAATTAATAATAATAATAATAAAATAATAATAATAATAAAAAAATGTATAAGATTGATGAGATAATAATAAAGTTATAATAATAAAATTAATAATACTAAAATAATAATCATAATAAATAATATTTAATTGATGATGATAGTAAGAATAATAATAGTAGTATAGAATAATAATAATAAAATAATATAAATTAATAATATTGATTGATTGATCATATAATAATAAATAATAATAATACCTACTTAATATTGGATGATGATAATAATAATAAATAAGCATATAATAATATAATAATAATAATTAATAATAATGATAATAATACTCAGCATATACTAAATAATGGATAATAAAATTTGCATAATCATAATAATAATAATAAGAATACTTAATAATATAATAATTTAATAATAATAATTAATAAATAATAATATGATGATGAATAATAATAATAATAATAATAATAATAAGATAATAATAATGATATACTAAATAATATTGCTATAAAATTAATAATAATAATAATAATTAATAAATAATAATAATAATAATTAAAATAATAATTAATAATGATCATAAGAATGTAATCACCCCACTACCTTTCAAAGTCCCCCAGGGTGGGAACCTCCTCCCTAACCCTCTTAATCCACTTGTGTGCTAGCGGCTCTAATTCGTTTATTTATCCCCACGGGGTTCTCCACCAGCTCCACCATCTACCTTCTCTGCAATGAGACAATAGGAAGACGATGCCTCTTCTCATTGGCAGGATCCAGAGTTGAAGAAAAGGACATGGATGGAGGGACAGGTGAGGGTGTTATTGTTTGGAGTGACAGGTGTGACCACTCTGGGGGCTCATCCCAGGAATTACGTCCTCCTCTGGGATGGGGAAAGAGTTGAATAAAGTACATTTTTATCTTTTTTGATGACTTGTGAATATGATTGTGAACATGACAATTGACTTTCTCCTGCCAAACATGAGATCTGAATGAGAGGATGTGGAAGGCTCCGAATCCGAAGGGAGTTCTTCATTTGGTTGACACACATACCTATATACAGTGACAGACATACCCATATAGTGACACACATGCACACATACAGTGAAACACACCATATACAGTAACACACATGTATACAGTGACACACACACCACCCATATACAGCAATACACACACACAGTATTCAGTGACACAACCACCCATATACAAGTAATCAACACATGTATATAGTGACACACACCACCCATATACAATACACACACATGTATACATGACCACACCACCCAATAACAGCCCATCACACATGTATACAGTGACACCAGACACCATATACAGTACACAACACATGTATACAGTGACACACACACCCATATACAGTAACACACACATGTATACAGTGACACACACACACCATATACAGTAACCACACATGTATACAGTGACACACACACCCTATCAGTAATACAACACATGTATACAGTGACACCACACACCCATATACAGTATACACACATGTATACGTGACACACACAACACCCATATACAGTAACACACACATGTATACAGTGACACAGACACCCATATACAGTAACAAACACATGTATACAGTGACACACACACCCATATACAGTAACACACACATGTATACAGTGACACACACACCCATATACAGTAACACACACATGTATACAGGACACACACACCCATATACAGTAATACACACATGTATACAGTGACACTAACACCCATATACAGTAACATACACATGTATACAGTGACCAGACACCCCTATCAGTAACACACACATGTATACAGTGACCCATACACCCATATACAGTAACAACACATGTATACAGTGACACACACACACACCCATATACAGTAAATACACATGTATACAGTGACACACACACACCCCATATACAGTAACACACACATGTATACAGTGACACTACACCCATATACAGTAACATACACATTTATACAGTGAGACAGACACCCATATACAGTAATACACACATGTATACAGTGACACACACATATACAGTAATACACACATGTATACAGTGACACAAACACCCATATACAGTAATACACACATGTATACAGTGACACAACACCCATATACAGTAAATACATACACATGTATACAGTGACACAGACACCTATACACAGTAACACACACATGTATACAGTGACACACCCACCACAACACCCATATACAGTAAACATACACATGTATACATTGACACACACACACACCCATATACAGTACACACACATGTATACAGTGACACACAACACCCTATACAGTAACACACACATGATCATGACACACAGACCCCATATACAGTAATACACACATGTATACAGTGACACAGACACTCATATACAGTAATACACACATGTATACAGTGACACTAACACCCATATACAGTAACACACCACATGTATACAGTGACACTAACACACCAATATACAGTAACACAACATGTATATAGTGACACAGACATCCATCTACAGTAATCACACACATGTATACAGTGACAAAGACACCTATATACAGTAACACACACATGTATACAGTGACACATACACACACACATATACAGTAACACACACATGTATACATGACACACACCCATACAGTAATATACATATGTATACAGTGACACACACCCATATACAGTAACACACATGTATACAGTGACACAGACACCCATATACAAAGATAAAAACACATAATACACCATGTATACAGTGCACACACACACACCCATTACAGTAACACACACATGTATACAGTGAACACACACACACACACACACACACACCCATATACAGTAACACACATGTATACAGTGACACAACACCCATATACATTAATACACACTGTATCAGTGACACACACACCCAAATACAGTAACACACACATTTATACAGTGACACACACATGTAAACAGTGACACACACACCCATATACAGTAATACACACATGTATACAGTGACACTAACACCCATATACAGTAACACACACATGTTATACGTGACACACACACACCACCACACACACAACAACACCTATATACAGTAACACACACATGTAACAGTGACACACACTCCATATACAGTAATACACACATGTATACAGTGACACACATATACAGTAACACACACATGTATACAGTGGCACACACACACACCCATATACAGTAATACACACATGTATACTGTGACACACAACACCCATATACATTAACACACACACATGTTATACAGTGACACAGACACCCATTACACAGTATACCACATGTTACAGTGACAACACACCGACCCCCATATACAGTAATAACACAAACTGTATACAGTGACACACACACCCATATACAGTAACACACACATGTATACAGTGACACACCACACACACCCTCATACAGTAATACACACATGTATACAGTGACACAAACACCCATATACAGTAACACACATGTATACAGTGACACACACATCATATACAGTAATACACCATTATCAGTGACACACACACCATATACAGTCAAACAAATGTATACAGTGACACACACACACACACACACACACACACACACACACACACCACAGCTAACACATATACAATGACACACATATACAGTGAAACACACAGCCATACACAATGACACACACATGAATACAGTGACACACACACACACACCCATATACAGTAACACACACATGTATACAGTGACACAGACACCCATATACAGTAATACACACATGATCACAGTGACACAGATACCCATATACAGTAATACACACATGTATACAGTGACACTAACACCCATATACATTAACACACACATGTATACAGTGACACTAACACCATATAACAGTAACACCACATGTATACAGTAACACAGACACCCATATACAGTAATACACCATGTATACATTGTCAAAGACAACTATATACAGTAACACACACATGTATACAGTCACACTACACACACACATATACATAACACACACATGTATACAGTGACACACACCCATATACAGTAATACACATTTATACAGTGGCACACACACACACCCCATATACAGTAAAACACACATGTATACAGTGACACCACACCCATATACAGTAACACACACACATGTATACAGTGACACAACACCCATATACAGTAATACACACATGTATACAGTGACACACACACACCCATATACAGTAACACACACATGTATACAGTGACACACACAACACCACACCACACACAACACCACCACCCCACACCTGACATATACATAATACAACACACATGTATACAGTGACACAAACACCCATATACATAATACACACATTATACAGTGACACACCCCCAATACAGTAACACCACACATGTATACAGTGACACAACACATGTAACAGTGACACACACACCCATATACAGTAATACACACATGTATACAGTGACACTAACACCCATATACAGTAACACACACATGTATACAGTGACACACACACACCTATATACAGTAACACACACATTATACAGTGACACAAACACACCCATATACAGTAATACCCACATGTATACAGTGACACACACACCCAAATACAGTACACCACACAGGTACACAAAGTGACACACACAACACATGTAAACAGGTGACAGACCACACACCATATACAGTAATACACACATGTATACAGTTGACACACACAGTGTAACATGACAACCACACAGGCCCATTACTAATACACACATTATACGTGACACACACCCATATACAGTAACACACACATGTATACAGTGACACACACATCCATATACAGTAATACACACATGTATCAGTGACACACACACACACCATATACAGTCAAACAAATGTATACAGTGACACACCACACACACAACACACCAACGAACACTCTACAATGACACACTATACAGTGAAACACCACCATACACAATGACACACAAATGAATACAGTGACACACACACACACCCACCTAATACAGTACCCCACAATGTATACAGTGACACAACAACCCATATACAGTAATACAACACCTGTACAGTGACACAATACCCATATACAGTAATACACCCTGTAACAGTGACACAACACCCATATACATTAACACAAACACATGTATACAGTGACACTAACACCAATATACAGTAACACACACATGTATCAGTGACACAGACACCCATATACAGTAATACACACATGTATACAGTGACAAAGACAACTATATACAGTAACACACACATGTATACAGTCACACATACACACACACACATATACGTAAACCACACTGTATACAGTAGACACACCACCCATATACAGTAATACACATGTATACAGTGAACACACACACCATCTACAGTAAAACACCCATGTATAGCAGTGACACACACACCCATATACAGTAACACACACCTGTATACGTGACACAACACACCCATATACAGTAATACACACATGTATACAGTGCACACACACACCCATATACAGTAACACACACATGTATACAGTGACACACACACCACACACATACAGTAATACACACATGTATACAGTGACACAACACCCATATACAGTAATACACACATGTATACAGTGACACACACACCCATATACAGTAACACACACATGTATACAGTGACACACACAGTCACTAGTGACCACAACACACCCATATACAGTAACACACATGTATACAGTGATACTAACACCCATATACAGTAACAACACACATGTATACAGTGACACACACACAACCTATATACAGTAATCACACACTGTATATACAGTGACCAAACACCCTATACAGTAAACACACATGTATACAGTGACACACACAACCCAAATACAGTACACACACACAGTATACAGTGACACACACATTTTAAAAAACAGGACACACACACCATATACAGTATTACACCCATTATAACATGACACCATATACATACACACACATGTATACAGTGCACACACACACCCATATACATAACTACACAATGTATACAGTGAAACCACAACCCCATATACAGTAACACACACATGATCAGTGACACAGACACCATTACAGTAACACACACATGTATACAGTGCACACAACACACCCATATACAGTATACACACATGTATACAGTGACACACACACCCATATACAGTAACACACACATGTATACAGTGACACACACATGTATACAGTGACACACACACACACACACACCCACACCCACACACCCATATACAGTAATGCACACATGTATACAGTGACACAAACACCAATCAGTAACACACAACATGTATACAGTGACACACACATCCATATACAGTAATACACACATGTATACGAGTGACACACACACCCATATACAGTCAAACAAATGTATACAGTGACACACACACACATACATATACAATGACACACGTATACAGTGAAACACACAGCCATACACAATGACACACACATGAATACAGTGACATCACACACACACCCATATACGAACACACACACACACCACATGTATACAGTGACACACACACCCACATACAGTAACACACACATATAACAGTGACACACACATGTATATAGTGAGACAAACACACATACTACAAGTGACAACACATGTATACAGTGACACATATACATGACCACATATTATACAGTGACATACACACCTATATACAGTAACACACACATGTATACAGTGACACACACAAACAACCACTACAATGACAGACACCCCCGATACAGATACACTAAATGTATACATGGACACAGCCACATATGTATACAGTTACACACACCCTCATAGTGTGTGATTTGTTGGTTTGTCACTGAAATATGTGTGGTGTGTGTCTATATATGGTCTGGTCACTTATATGGTGCATTTTGCAACTGGTTTCGTCACTGTATATATGTGTGCATGTGTGTCAGCTAATTGGGTATGTCTGTCACTGAATATATGTGTGGAGTGTGTGTCACTATTGGTATGTCTGTCACTGTATATAGGTGTGTGTGTTCACTATATGGGTAATATGCTGCCACTGTGAATATATGTGTGTCGTGTATGGATATGGGTATATCTGTCCACTGTATATATGTGTGTGTGTGTCACTATATGGGTATGTTCATGTATTGCTGGTTACTGTATGCTTTATGTTATGGTGTGCATGTGTGTCAACTATATGGGTATGTCTGTCACTGTATATATGTGTGCGTGTGTGTCACTATATGGGTAGTGTCCTGTCATTCTTGTATATATGTTGCATGTGTCCTATATGTGTATGTCTGTCACTGTAATATATGTGTTGCGTGTGGTTGTCACTATGGGTATGTCCCTGTCACTTGATATGGGGCATGTGTGTCACTATATGCGGAGTCTGTCACTGTATATAGGTAGTGTTTGTCAACCCACATGAAGAACCCCTTCGGATTCGGAGACCTTCCACTCCCTCATTCAGATCCATGTTTGGACAGGAGAATCAATTGTATGTTCACAATCATATTCACACAGTCACAAAAAAGATAAAAATGATGACTTTATTCAACTCTTGCCCCAGCCCAAGGAGGACGTAATTCCTGGGGATGACCCCAGAGTGCATCAGCCATAGTCCCAGGTCACAATAGAAAGGGCTCTAGCTACTGAGTTCCAAAGAGTATTCTCATTTCTGGGGCCCACCTGTCGCTATCACCAGCTTTCCAAGGGATTATGTGTGGCTATCAGGTCTAGGTATAATGAGTTTATTTTAGAAGCATCTGTAGATTCAACAGATTTTCGTGGCCCAGAACAACATGTCGTCAGTTACTCAGTGAGTCAAACGCGAGGGAACTTCTGGGGGTTTGAAAACGCCTTCAAAAACTCTCATTGTGGGGATAAAACCAAGTCCGTCAGAACAATTCCACAGTGGTAGCAAACAAAAGGTGGAACTATAGCAATCCTTCTAGAACATACATAAATAATGCATTAGAGATGAAGAAGCCCCCGTTCAGATCTGTCTGCTCTCCATGTCGCGGGACATTGATTATGTAGGCTGATATCTGAGCAGATGGAGAGATGGCCACTCAATCTGGAAGTGATCTCCCCTGGTTTGTCCCACATCTAGACCAAAATGGCCCACAAGTCTCAATTCGTAACTCCCCAAACTTTTGTTCCAGATTCAAGAGCAACAGAGTCATAGCAGGGGATTTTTTTCAATAAATTGGTATATCCCCTCCCTTTTCCATGATCACCAAAGTACTGGAAGGCCTTGACATATTAATTCTGCCTTGGTGGCCCGACACCCGCTGGTTTTCTTGGGCACGCCAACAAGAGAAAGTGTCACCCTGGCGCATAGTAACCAGAAATGTCATAGGCCTCTTGCAATAACCATTAATGGGCCTCGCCACACAGCTCATTACTGGATAGATCCAGGATGAATTGTAATTTCGATCCACAGAGTCATTTATTTATTATAAATGTGGGCAGCAACAGTTTTTCCAAGACACCCTGTCCGGTCCCAAGCTCCCTCTTCAAATACCTTTCAGGAAGATCTCCTCTCCAAGGCTCTCCATCCATATCCGGGGGACCCTGAAACTCCGCTAGGTGTCTGACTGTAAAAAGAGGATTTTCTAAAGAAGTGTTAATACCTATTAGCTGTTCAGGGAAATTCATGTCAGCAAACGATTATATAGCAGGAAATATCTCTCCGCGCTCTTCAGTTGAGTCCCTAATAGAGTTCCTGCAAGATAGTTTTATAAAACGACTCTCACTTACCACCCTAAAAATATCTGCTCTTACCTGTAAAAAGGTCACAGTGCACTCACACAGGTCATTGGCTGCTCCCTTGGCCTTTTCAACTTGGGCCTCTCTGGAGTGATGGGAACATGATCTCCCCCAACATACCAGGACAACCTTCCCCTGGACTGGGTAACACTGGGAACGTCATGCTGGGGAACATGATCTTCCCCAAACTACCAGGACAACCTTTCCCCTGGACGGGGTTAAACTGGGCAGTAGTGATGGGAACATTATCTCCCCCAACGTACCAGGACAACCTTCCCCTGGACTGGTAACACTGGGCAGAGTCAGTGATGGGAACATGATCTCCCCCAACGTACCAGGACAATCTCTCCTGGACGGGGTAAGACCTGGGAAGGGTCAGTGATGGGAACATGATATCCCCCAACGTACCAGACAACCTTCCCCCTGGACTGGGTAACACTGGGAAGGGTCAGTGTGGGAACATGATCTCCCCCAACGTACCAGGACACCTTCCCCTGGACTTGGTTAACACTGGAAGGGTCAGTGATTGGATCTGATCTCCCCAACATACCAGGACAACCTTCCCCTGGACTGGGTAACACTAGGCAGGGTCAGTGATGGGAACATGATCTCCCCCAACGTACCAGCACCACCTTCCCCGGGACTGGGTAACACTGGGCAGGGTCATACATGTGTGTGTTACTGTATATGGGTGTGTGTGTCACTGTATACATGTGTGTATTACTGTATATGGGTGTGTGTGTGTCACTGTATACATGTGTGTATTACTGTATATGGGTGTGTGTGTGTCACTGTATACATGTGTGTGTTACTGTATATGGGTGTGTGTGTCACTGTATACATGTGTGTGTTATTGGTATATGTGTGCATCTGTGTGTGTTTGGGACCCTTCCTTTTACTGATGGAAGTGACATTGTCTCTAATATAAGGCCTGGGAGGATGGTTTGGTCTGTATGGGGGGTGTCGTTCCTAGAAGGTTATTAAATACGTGGTAGGAATACGTGGCTGGTCACCAATGACAACACAAGATCCAGCATTGTCCCATGTGGAATAAAACCATCAGGTTTGTCTCATTTCATTCATTATCCCCACTAGAGTTTAACCTTTTTCAGTTCTCAGGAACCTGGTGATGCAATAACATTTGAGGAATCCGTTACACAACTTACTGTGCGGGGAAATGTGTAGTTGTGATAAAGTGATAAAATAGTGTTAGATACAGTCACGGTCCAACTAAATCCACCAGGATGACCTAGACAGATGATCACAATGGGCAGCAGAATGGCAGATTGGATTCAATGTTGGTAAATGAAAGGTGATGGATTTGGGGTTTAATAATCCCTGTGCCCCCTACACAGACCAGTGGGTGAAACTCAATCACACAAGTGATGGGCTGAAACTGTTATTAAGATTCTTAGCAAGTACAGGATTGTGACCCTGTGACACTTGTGCCCGCTGCTGGGTGTAGGCAGGTAGTGTAAACACACTATTTTAGACTGGGTCCTCTGCCTATGGCACAATCATCTTCTGGTGCAGTAATGGAATGGCCAACTCCAATGGAAGGCCCTTTGTGTTACCTCCTCAGTGCCAGGCTAGTTTTGGGCTCTCTTTGTTCAAAAAGTTATAATAATCATCCAAAGCAATGCAACATTTAGTTCCCTTAAAACACATACAGGGAGATTCAATAAACGTTCTTATCGTTAAAAATGGTGCTAACTTTGCCCCAACCAATCAGATCTTATTTAACATTTGAAATCTAACATCTGATTGGTTGGGGCAAAATTATCAACATTTTTAATGATAAGAACTTTTTATTGAATAACCCTGAAAGTATAAAAGCAGTATTATCCATTACACACTGTACACACCTCACTGCTTATTTATTCATGTTGTACTGTGCTCCAGCAAAAAAGGACTGGGCATGGCCAGTGTTAACTTAACAGTGGCTTGTGAATTGAAGAGCTATCATAACACAGACTGGTAAATATTAGATGCACCCATGCCCAGCCCACACAGACTAAATATAAGATGCCATCATGCCCAGGTATATACAAATTTGCCCATATCGACTGGTTCAAGTGACTGGCACATACAGTTTTGCCCAGAATGAGTGCTACATACAAGTCCGATTGCAGCCTTCTCAAAGTCTCCTACGGAAGTACAATTTGCATTTTCCCTTAAATATTGGCCAATGGGAATGCTTTTCAAAAGAGCCATTGGAAGAATATTTTGAGCTGGCAGAAGGTTATTCTTCGCTGTCTCTTTCTAAAACAAATGGTGGAGTTTATTTTGTACTTTTTTAATACACAAACCTAGGACAATCAAATTGACATGTAAAATGCAGATTCCAGGTATTTAGAATTTAGCATTTGGGTGAAAGTTTGGAGTTCATCCACAGGAGCATCCAATAATATTAAGATATCGTCTACGCAGTGACACCAGAACAATACATGTTCCAGGGTCCCAACATAGCGATCCTCAGAGAATACCTCTTTTTTTTCAAGCCCCCAGGTAGAGGCCTGCATATTTTGGGGCACAAGCTGTGCCCATTGTGGTACCTCTAACCAAGTGGTAGCACTTATTATTAAAGGTAAATTAGTTGCTTTGCAATATGACTTCAAACAGGTAAAGGATCAGAGAGTAGTGTTTTTTAACCAGTTTTTATACGTTATATATAAAGATTGTATTTTTATGGTTAAAGTGTCCACGCTCAAGGTTATTTTGACTTCACCTTGGTTTTTTTATTCCACAAAACTAAGGCTTTGTGCCCCGAGTTTAGCCTGATTGCTGTCCCCTGTCTCTTGGTCCCTTCTTCCTCCCTTTTCCTTTTCAATTTGTGTATCATGCTCTCTATATTCTAGGCCTGCACCCACGTATCCGTGTAACTGCTTGCGGACTCCTTTATTCTATTGCTGTATTTAGCAATAACATTCCTGGAATCCTACATACGGAATGACTCAGGATGGACATTCAATGAAATCCCACTTACTAAACAGAAATCCCTATTGCATCTGGGAGACTCCTTGAAATAGATGATGATCCCATCTATGGGAATTGTAATGAAGCTGGAATACAGGCATAATGACCCCTTTCCAAATGGAAAAAACACTTCCTAGAGTAGCCTACCAAATGGAGATTGAGGTGACAATCGCCCACTAGATGCCATTTTTAGGGTGTTTAGCCCAATGTGCCCACATGTATGTTTTACAGTGCTTTTTTTTTTTTTTAAAGGTTGAACAAGGATGATTAACGTGGGGTCATACTGAAAGGATTAAAGGGCATGTTCACCTCACAATTAAAGGGAAACACCCCATGGAAAACATATAAACAAAGCAAAATCCCCTAGAAATATATTGTGGAAACTTCAGACGTGGCGAAGTTTGTGGCGCTTTATAAATTGCATTAATGTTTTTGCAAGGTTCATCTTAGCTAAAAATGTATTCGCAATGTATGGAAAAAATGGCGACAACCGATAGAAAAAGTTAAATCTTCGAAGCTTTATGAATCGCCTCCCAGTGAAACTGGAGAGCAATCGGAGATGTCTCCTTCTGGGACCCGCAATGGGCTCGTTCATGTTCCTTCCTTGTTTTGGTTCTTGTTATGTTGTAACTTACAGAGACACCTTGTTCTTTGTGTGTACACCCTGCTCTTAATGATTAATAAATAGAAAGTATCCACACAATGGGCCGTTTGAGTTGTGTGGAATTGTCCCACATAACTCAATACCTGGGCAGAGAATAACAAGTTCTGGACCGAGGACATGGAAACAGAAATCATAACATGGTCCAGAAATGTATCTCAGCACCTGGATTTTCAATAGTGTCCCAGGATTTTTCTTTAAGGAAATTTGTGTAAAGTAATAATAACAACAGCAGCAACGTTTGAAGAAAGTGTATGAATTTTTCCCCACCACACAATCTGTCCACTGGAGTTTATTTCACACAAATGATCTAAAGATGATCCAAAGGTTCGGGGTAATAATCCAGATCAGGGCAAATGGAGTTTGGGGTAAATTAAATGAGGCTTAGACTGTCAGCTCCTTGCTTCCTTTAGGAATCACACAGTTTCTTAGATATAATCTCAACCCACGTCTGTCTATTTGTCTGGCTGGTTCCATTTGGCCATGATATTGGCAGATGGTAAGTTAAGGTAGACGGGAGTTAGAACTTTATTGACTTTCCTGGAGAGAAAAGGATTCACAATGGAGAATCTTCCAGATCTCAAGTTTCCACCTCCTTCTAGTTGTAGACTTGACACCAGTGATGGGCAGAGGAACGTCTAAACCCCCTGATGGAATTGTTGAGTTTCAAGAGAGTTTAGCGTGTTGCATTCTCGTCTTGGGCTGAACTTTCCGGGGCAGTTGTGAAGTTGTTTTCAGTCATTGACAAGAATCTCCAAATCGTCTACAATGAGTCCACCATGTTTAGGGATCTAAATCGCTACATCGTACACCATAGATCCAGGCCTGCAGTGTAAATCTAAGGTGGGCTGTGTGATTGTCGCCTCTTTAGGAAGAGATGAATCTTCACTCATGATTGGCAAACAATGTAATTACCAACAAGCAAAGCCAATCAACAAGCCCCCCGAACTTTCTTCACCCAGTCATCAGACCCTGGTCCCAAGAAGAAGGGTCACTTTACAGAGCCAGAACTTGTTTACCTAATACCAACACAGAGAGAAATGTCAGATAAACAACGTGTCAATGTGAGATTATTACAGGTCACCTTGTCGGAAACCTAAACAACAACACAAGCTGGAAATCTTCCAGACCACACTGTGAGCAGTTGCTTCTCTGTGCCCCAAGGAGGCTCCGGCATCCATTAAATTCACAGATTTCTGTGCTCGACGCCCTCAACCGTCAATCATTATGAGTCAGCAACTTGGAGTCAGCAACTTGCTCACCTTAAGCAGTTTTCATAGACAGACGTGTGAGAGCAGGTTACAGGGACGGGTGATGATACACCAGGGAGTAGAGAAGAACAATACAGAAACATACAATGTACCATTTGTAGTCACACAGGTGGGAGTGTAGATTCCTTGTATCTAATGGAGATTTCAGTTGGGTGGGGGCCCACATTGTCCAGTGGTTTGGTTGTACATTTGGAGCTGAGGTTGTAGGTTCAGGCTATGATTGAAGCTCCCACCAAGGCTTTGTATTTGGGGGGATGTGAAATGTATGATCTTGTCACTGAAATGGGGTCTGGTATTGGGGGTCTGGTGGTTTGACGTTTGCTGTTTTTCTTCCTCTTTACCAATTTCAGTTGCAGCTTTCAACCTTCACGATGAATCCAGGATCAATGTCAACTCTTCCCAATCTGGGACTCTGGAATATAAATCTTGTCCTCTGGGTTCCTGTCCACGTCTATGAGCTCCAGATTCAACTTCACAAAGAGAGAGATGGTCACTGGTCCATGAGAGACCTGATGTAGAGGAACCAACACGTTGGGAGAATCCGTGGCCAATATCTAATCTATCTTTCTAAACCAATCTAAATTGAAAATGGAGTCTTTATCCCCTGGATGAAATCCGGCAAATGGCGCCCACCGGTAACATCACGTTGCCTTGAGGAAGATGGTAACACAGGGTTAATACGGTAATAGGTGTTGGCCCTGTATATTATGGCTTCTGTGTTCATGTAAACACTGTAATCGTGTAACGTGACCCAAGATTCCAAGTACAAAGCCTTTCAGATCAACGGCGTTTTAGATGGAACCCAGGGAGATTAGATTGTCCGCTGTTCACAGGAGGGTTGTTTAGCAACCGTGCTATTTAGTAGTGAGGGTCACTTAGTGATGTCATCAGGGCTGTCATGTGACTGGCGTGAGATAGCACAACGCAGCAGCACAAGGACAAATGGAATCTATGTCCCTGGGATACACAGAACTTTAACCACTTCATGTCCAATGGAAATGGTTCCACCAAGACCCCCATGGCAACAGTGAACGTAAAGACCAGAACCAGAACCGAACGTTACAGAACCGTCCAAACACTTTGTCACGTTACAGAATAAACATCAGAAACACGAACAGCAGATAACAGTCCAAAGCCTGAGCATTCCCCAGATAAGGACGTTCCCTCCATCTTTATAAACGGGGATGGAATTCGAGGGGGGGGTCCATGGAAACCCACGGATATTTCCAGCCCCAGGAAATGAACCTTAAAGGATAAAGAACATTGAAATCTCTCAGTTCACCGGGGCCCAGAGACGTTTCCTGGTTTACAGGATCACAGTTGGACCAATCAGTGACCTCGGTATAGAGAGGTAACTGAATCATGACAAACGTGTCTGTCGATAAAGTCCCAACATTTTTAGTGTATTTCCCAATCCAGTTTATATTCACAAACATGTCACCCAGGTCAATATACATGGAATAATATAATATATATATAAAGTGCCACAGAATATGTTGGCACTATATAAATCCATAATAATAATAATAATAATAATAATAATAATACAAAGAATAATATAAATGATGATAATAATCAATCATAACGTATCATATGATAAAATACAACACAAGCATACATAATAATATAAAGATAAACTACAATAATAATAGTAATAATAATAAATCAATAATAATACTACTACATATAATAATTAATAATAACAATATAATTCTTAATCATTAATAATAAATAATATATAATAACTCTACAACATCACTCCTCTACAGCCTGCTCCTCCAATCCTCCTCGTCAGCCTCCTACCCACCCAATACTCCATCGATCGCTCCTCACTCCTCTCCTATCTAGTCCTCCTCCTCCTCCGTCCTCCTCCACTCCTCCTCCTCCTCTTTGCTGCTCCTCTCCTCTCGTCCTCGTCCTCCTCCTCCTCCTCCTCCTCCTCCTCCTCCTCCCTCCTCCTCCTCCTCTTGGCTGCCCTACCTCCTCCTCCCTCACTCTCCTCCTCCATCCTACTCCTCCTCCTCTACTCCTCCCTCCTCTCGCTGCCTGCTCCTCCTCCTCCTCGTCTCATCCTCCTCCTCCTCTCCTCCTCCCCTCACTCCTCCTCCTCCTCCTCCTCCTCCTCCTCTCCTCCTCTTGCTGATGCTCTCCTCCTCATCATCTCCTCACCTCCTCCTCCTGCCTACCTGCTCTCCTCCCCTCCTCATCCTCCTCCTCCTCCTCCTCTCCTCCTCCTCCTCCTCCTCCTCCTGCTCCCTCCCTCCTCCGCCTCCCTCCTCCTCCTCCTCCTCCTCTCCACCTCCTCCTCCTCCTCCTCCTCCTCCTCCTCCTCCTTCCTCCTCTCCTCACTCCTCATGCTCCTCCTCCGTCTCTCCCCCCCCTCCCCTTTCCCCTCCCCCGGGTGCGGCCCCTAATCCATGGCTTGCTATTCATTTTTATCCCTCACGGGTCCACCCAGCTCCACCCTCTCTCTGCAATGAGACCAATAGGAAGAAGAGCCTCTTCTCATTGGCCAGATCCCGAGTGAAGAAAGGACATGGCTGGAGTGGACAGGTGAGGTATTACATCTACTATAAACCGAATTAAGGGGGGATTTAAGTTTAACCTCCCAGGATTAGTTTCATCACCGCTCAGTTTAACCAAGGAAACATTTCCTGTGACTAAACTACTCCAATTCCCTGATAACGACACTAGTGGTTTCCTCATTCTAAACCCATAATGCCACGGTGCTTAATACCCACAATCCCCCCACCATGGAACCCTTCTAGTACAATCCTCATTGTATTGTTAATATACAGCAGTGGAAATGCTCACAGATTCCCCAAGTCCTTCTTTTAACTTCAGGAAAACCCTGTGTATGATTCCTAGTCCTGGTCCCCTGGCTGGTGATAAGCCCCAGGGTTTACTTGGCCTTTAATTTAAAATTTCGAACATTAACACCTTCACTGACTGGCTGACCTGGTAGATTGGATCCTCCTTACCCATTGGGTGATATGGAGAATTAGCACTGTGAGCTGCTGGGTGGTCTCCTGTCTCGCCCATCATTGGATAGAAAGGGAGATGATGTAAAAACACAGTCAGAATTGGAAACTAAATGTAACATTTAATGCTCGGACACTTGTCTTTATAAATAAAGTTGCACGTGTTTTGAAGTTGGTAAAATCATTCTCTATAAAATTTACAAACTCTCTCATTGGACCGTCTGTCCGTCACTCACCGTCCCTTAACACCTTCAAACGTAACCTTAAATCCCACCTCTTCAGGCACCATATAACCTGGTCTAGACATTACCCCCTTACTACCCAATATGATCCAACCCGCCTTTCACACTCCACTGTTAATCTATTTACAGCCACCGACTCCCGTAACCTTATGTCTCACCCCCATATCATCTAGACTGTAAGCTCTTTGGGCAGGGTCCTCTCTCCTATTGTATCACAGTATTGCTGTAAGTAACTCTGTGTACTTATATTATGTATTACCTGTGTATGTACTATGTAAGACTTTGTATAACATGTATTACCCTGTATGTAATGTATGACTATGTAATTGTAAAGCGCTACGGAAGATGTTGGCGCTATATAAATCCATAATAATAATAATAATAATAATAAAAAGAATAATAATTTGACAGATCTTCTCCCTGAATTATTTTCAAAAATACGGAAAAATACGAGAAATCCTCGTAAATTAAAAATTTCGCAGATTTTCCGCATTTTTGGACGGAGCAACCCACATTTTCGGGTCCGTATTTTCGAAGAATCCTCATATTTTTGAAGAATGGATTTTGCCGAACTTTTATTTTAATAGGTTTTAATGGGTCCGCTCACGGATTTTCGAATTTTTCCGAAAATTTGCGGATCCTCAAACGGACCGGATTTTGCGAAGTTCGGACATCTCTATTTATGAATGACATCATTGCAATCTGAACTTTAATGAATGAGAGGGAATTACAGGAATTACAAGCAGCCCCTTTCAGACTCAAGCTGTCAATCGCAGTGTTTTTCCGGAGGAATTGGTATTTTAAGTCTTTCACTTTCCATCTGGCAGAAATCTGCACAGCTGTATTATGGGATGTTTATAGTGTTAACCAGACATGACTGCCCCAGCCAGATTTTAATGTTTTTGGCAACACACCGCTCTAAACTGCAGTGCTGGCGGACACATCATAGGTTGATCCTACACAAGTGGATATTTTTGTTGGAGGATAAAAGAAGAGATTTCTATTTTATTGTCTTGGAACCGTCCAAACCTTGGAAGGAACGTTCTTGGCTATTGAATGAATAAACGTTAGGAACCTTTCCAACACTTTGTAAGGAGCTTGTTTAACTGTAAAGGTGACCTGGATCAGAATGTTTGAGGGCTACAAGCAAAATAAACACAGATTTCAATGATTTTGTGTCCACACACTACTGGCAGTGTAATCTCACTATAATCTGCCTGGAGAACATCTACCAACCAAGGAGCAGAAGGTTATGGGAACAGCTGGGTGGGTGTAGTCAGTTACTGTTCCAATATGACGGGATATGGACATGGAATCATTTGCAGGAAAAGAGCTTATAAAACCAAGAATCAGAACCAGGAGCCCAGAAGAAAGGGATGTCTCTAATTAAGGCCATGGGAGGGCAGTAGAACAGGAGGAAACATGAGGGTCTGTTGCCATGAAATGTCTAATTTACAGAACACAATGGAGGAAGCTAATGACAGAAACTTTGCATCTCAATGGTAAGGTCTACAGCTTCAAGGGTGTCCACTTATTAAAGGTTAATTGGTTTCAACTGTTCCCACATATTTCACTATGCAGTTTGAGGGGAAATGAGCCAGTCATGTAAAGAATTATGGACCAATGGGCTTCTTTTAGAGAAGTGAGTGACTGTTAAGCTAACCAGATGATAAGAGGAAATGTCCTGGTCATTATCCATTCAGTAAGTGGACTTTTAGGGTCAAATTAAATAATGAACAAAGTAACCTGAAATATTTCTACACAGCCAAGCTGAGGCCTCTCAGTAGAACCTTGTGGATCTGGAAGGTTTGTTCCTAGGAAGGTTAGAAGGGGAATGTTTTGGTTACTGACATGACAACTCAATCCCATCTCTATCTTAATGTGAGTACAAGAAAACCCTAATCTGGGCAGCAACTGTAATGGGGGTAATGGGGTGTCCACAGCTCTGATGGGAGAATAATGAAGTTTACACATCGCCGAGGGGGGAATAATAGGGTGTACATATCTCAGAGGGAAGAATCATAGGGTGTCCACATCTTTGGATGGGGAATATTGGGGTGTCCATATTGCTGAGTTGAGAATCATGGGGTGTCCCCATCACTGAGGGGAGAATCATGATGTGTCCACATCTCAGAGGAGAGAATTATGGGGTGTCCACACCACCAAGGGGGAATAATAGGGTGTCCACATCTCCAAGAGGACAATCATGGGTTGTCCACATCTCCGAGGGGGGAATAATAGATGGTCCACATCTCTGAGGGAAAAATCATGGTTTGTCCACATCTCTGAGTTGAAAATCATGGGGTGTGCACATCTCTGAGAGGAGAATCATGAAGTGTCCACATCTACGAGGGGAGAATAATGGGGTGCCCACATCCCTGAGGGAAGGTTTAATGGGTTGTCCACATCTCCAATAGAAAAGTTATTGGGAGTCCACAACTTCAAGTGAATCATTGGGTGTCCAAATCTCTGAGGGGGGAAATCATGGGGTGTTCACATCTCTGAGAGGGGAATAATGTGGTGTTCACATCTCTGAGGGGAGACTCATGGGGTGTCCACATTTTGAGGGGAAAACATGGGGTGTCCATGCCTCCAAGGGGAAAATCATAGGGTGTCCACATCTATGAGGGTAGAATAATTTGGTTTCCACATCTTTGAGAGGAAAGCCATGGGGCGCCCTCACCTCCAAAGGGAGAATCATGGAGTGTCCACTTCTCAAGGGGAGAATCATGGGGTGTCCATATCTACGAGGGGAGAATCATGGAGGTTCACAACTACAAGGAGAGAATAATGGGGTGTCCACATCTACAAGGGGAGAATCATGGGGTGTCCACATCTCGAGGTTAGAATAATGGTGTATCCACTTCTCCGAGGAGAGAATAATGGGGTGTCCACATCCATGAGGGAAGTATCATGGCGTGTGCATATTTCCAAGAAAAAAGTCATGGGGTGTCCACACCTCCAAAGGGAGAATCATGGGGTGTACACATCTCCATGGAGAGAATCAAGGGGTGTCCACATCTATGATGGAAGAATAATGGGGTGTCCACATCTCAGAGAGAAAAGTCATGGAATATTCACACCTCCAAGGGAAAAATCACGAGTGTCCACATCTACGAGAGGAGAATCATGGGATGTCCACACCTCCAAGGGGGGAATCATGGGGTGTCTACATCTATGAGGGGAGAATCATCTCAAGGGGGGGGGGGGGGGGCATATGGTGTCCATATCTCCAAGAGAGAATTTTGAAGATGGAAATTAGGAAATGTTTTAACCATTGAGTAGAAATAACATTTATCCCCCAGGATAAAGGATTTTGGGAGGTTTCAAAACTGAATTACAGGGAATAAAGATCCATCTGGTACATCCGGGGGACCATAGGAAGGTCCTCCAGCTGTTTCTACAAATATCTTCCAGATGAACTGGGTCATACTTAGGCTAAATTGTAATGCTTTAAACCTACATATCCAGTCCAGCAAGCCACCATTCTTTAGCCCTAATACACAACATGTCATTCCCTTAGCCCCACAATCCATGGATTTGCCACTCCCCTTATTAATTTAGCTATAATTTATGTTCAGAGCAAATTTCCTCCATTCCCCTTATTAATTTAGCTAAAATTTATCTTCAGAGCCAGTTTCCTCCATTCTCTTTAATTGTGCCTCCTTCTTGTGTCTCTTGCAATCACTGCTCAGTCCTATGATAGACAGTTCACATTCTGTTATTAGAATATTTTAAAAATGTTGAAATATAAAGCTCAGTGGCAATTCATTGTAATATCCATAGAAATATAGTCACAGGGCCCTTTACCGAGGAACGCTTCGGGCCCCCTACTGCTCCTTTCAGCCCTTAATGTCACGCTAACCAATTTACGAGCGGTTAGTGTGCTGTTAAGCCTGGCTTTGTGGCGAGTGAAGAGTATTTAATGCAGCTAATAGCTGTACATTGACATACATTACAAACAAAGGGGTTTAAATTACTTCCAACCTTCAATTACCATTAGCAAACTTTCTCATAGTTATGTAACAGGCTCTCTTACTCCCACCAGCCAGTGCTTTATATTAAAGGCATAGGATAATATGTAATATCTAATATAATAATAGTACCGGTAATAATACAATATATAAATATATATATATATTGAAAAAGTCCAATCGCACTCACAGTTCTGGTTTATTCACACACTGGTGGCTCCAGCGTGAGCGGAAACATGTTAACCAGTGTGTGAATAAATATGTATTTATATATTTATTATTATTTTTGTTATAGTAATAATTATAGTAATAACTATATTAATAATATATAGTAACATTATTTATAGTAATAATAATAATAATAATAATAATAATAATAATAATAATAATAACAATGATATAAGAAGAAGAAGAAGAAGAGGAAAAAGAAGAAGAAGAAGAAGAAGAGGAAGAAGAATATATAATAACATTATTTATAGTAATAATAATAATAATAATAAGAAGAAGAAGACGAAGAAGAATAAGAAGAAGAAGAAGAAGACGAAGAAGAACAAGAAGAAGAAGAAGAAGAAGAGGAGGAAAAAGAAGAATATATAATAACATTATTCATAGTAATAATAATAATAATAATAATAATAATACTACTAATAAGAAGAAGAAGAAGAAGAAGAAGAAGAAGAAGAAGACGAAGAAGAAGAAGAAGAAGAAGAAGAAGAGGAAAAGAAGAATATTAATAACATGATCATCGTACTAATAATAGAATAATAATAATAATAATAATAATAATATAATAGGGTTGGAAGAAGCAGAGGAAGAAGAAGAAGAAGAAGAAGAAACATAAGAACATTATTTATAGTAATATAATAATACTAATAATAATAAGAAGAAGAGAGAAGAGAAGAAGGACGAAGAAGAAGAAGAGGAAAAAGAGATAGCTAATAACATTAGTATGGTAATAATAGTAATAATAATAATAATAATAAAATACTAATAATAATTAATAATATAATATAATAATAAATATAATATATAATAACATATTTATAGTAATAATAATAAATAATTGATATAATAATAATAATATAATAATAATATATTATATAATAAGATATAATAAGAAGAAGAAGAGAAGAAGAAGAAAGAAGAAGAGAAGCAAGAGAAGAAGAAGAAGAAGAAGAAGAAGAAGAAGAGAAGAAGAAGAAGAGAGCAGGAAAAGAAGAGGAATAATAATAACATTATTCATAGTAATATATAAAATAATAATAATAAATAATAGATAATACACATTATTTCTAGTAGATAATCATATTTATAAGCTATAGATAAGAAGAAGAAGAAGAAGAAGAAGAAGAAGAAGAAGAAAAAGAAGAAGAAGAAGAAGGATTTCTTTCTTTGCAGCGAAGAGAATATATAAATACATTAATTATAGTAATAATAATAATAGAAGCATAATAATAGATAAACATTATTCTAGTAATGATAATATATTTTTAATTATAGTAATAAGAAAACGTCTGTATAAAATGTCAATGTTCTTTGCAGAACTAAACTGAATCTTTATTCTAATGTCACCAATCAGGTTCCCTTGTATTTATTGTATTTACAAAACCACATTGATTGAAGTTACTGCATTTAAATGTCACCTAATTACCCAGCAATCACAGTGGTCCTGGTAATGACATTGTTAATTATCTAGTTAGAAACCTTAATGACAGCCATTTGTAATGAGGGATCAATTTACTGGAATATGTTACATTTCTTATTCCTATAAATTCACGTTTATATGAGTGGGAGCTACCATATTGTTTGTGCAAAGCTTTCATGTGACCCTAAATTGTGACAACTCCCCCCGTAGAAAAGTGCTGAACCCCAAACTTTCACATGTTACTGCCAAAAACCGAGTCTGTTAGTCGCTAATTTATGTTTCCTTCAAGTGATTTGGGGGGGACCCACCAACCACCCAACTGAGGGTTAGTGTGGGTTAAGCCAGGATGTGCAGTGATTCGCTGGCTCTATATAAAGTGATATAGTATAGCGATAACCGAGGAAGAACGGAGCACTCCTGGGAATCTTGCAAATATCAAAAGACTTTATTCCATACGCGTAGGTCGACGCGACACAGGCCTGTTCTCAATACTCAGACATGTCTTGAGAACGGCCTGTGTACGGGCCGAAACGCGTCGACCTACGCGTATGGAATAAAGTCTTTTGATATTTGCAAGATTCCCAGGAGTGCTGCGTTCTTCCTCGGTTATCGCTATGTTTTATACTGGAAGCACCCGGGCAGCTGTCCATTGCAGTTGAGGAGTGCCGCTCTACCCTTGTTATAAGTGATATAGTATAGTATAGTACAGCACAGTACAGTATAGTACAGTATAGCATAGTATAGTACAGTATAAGTTATAGTCAGTAACAGTACAGTATAGTACCAGTTAAAGGCACTAGTATAGTGACAGTATTAGTATAGTTGCCGGCACGTTATAGTGACATAGTACAGCTCACAGTATAGTACAGCCACATTCAGTCTTATAGCATTAGTATAGTTAACAGTATAGTATCGTACAGCACAGTAACGCGTATTAGTTACTAGTATAGTATAGTATAGTACAGTTATAGAATATATTTAAGTTACAAGTACTAGTATAGTGACCAGTATTTAGTATAGTACAGTATAGTATAGTACAGTATAGTATTAGTACATGTATGTATAGACAGTACAGTTAAGACAGTAAAGCAGTTTAAGTACAGTACAGTTATTAGTTGATGTGACAGAAGTGCAGCACAGTATAGTAAGTACCAGCCAAAGTACAGTTTATTACTACAGTATAGCCTTAGTATAGTACCAGTATAGTTAACAGGCACAGTCTCACAGCCGCCCCAACATAGCATAGTTGTACAAGTATTAGTATAGTACAAGCACAGTACAGTATAGTACCCGTATAGTCTAGTATAAGTAACGTATAGTTTATAAGTACAGTATAGATAGTACACAGCAGTTACAGGATAGACATGCAACCAGTACAGGTATAGTACTAAGTTTATCGGCCTAGTAGTAGTACAGTATAGTTACGAGTGCAGCACAGTATTAGTTATTAGTACTAGCCACCACAATGACAGTTATACTTACACAAGTATAGCAATAGGATTAGTAACAGATAGTACAGCCAACAAGTACAGTATATACAGTATAGCATAGTATATACAGTATAGTAATTAGTACAGCCCAGAAACAGTATAGTTTTAACAAGCACAGTTACGTTATAGGACAGTATAGTGATAGACTTATAGACAGAGGATAAGTATAGTGACAGCACAGTACAGTATAGTACAGTTACTTAGCATTTTAAGTATAGTAACGTATACGGATAGTAACCAGACACCAGGTACCCGTAAAGCTACCAGGTTATAGCAATAGTATAGTACAGTATAGTATAGTCAGCCACGAGTACAGTATAGTACAGAAGAAGCAGAGGTATTAGTCACAGTATAGTATAGTGCAGCACAGTATAGTATAGATTACAGCACAGTAACAGCTAGTACAGATATAGCATAGTATAGTACAAGGATTAGTTTTAAGCACAGTTACCAGTATAGCATTAGGATAACAGTTGTATATGTACAGGCACAGTTGTAACATATAGTACAGTATAGTGATAGTATACTTACAGTATAGTATAGTTTACAGTATAGTATAGTACAGTCAGTAGAGGCATAGTATAGTACAGATAGTATAGTACAGTTTACAGTTATAGCCAGTAGTATAGTACAGTTAGTATAGTACAGGCCACAGATAACAGTATAGTAAGTAAGTATTGTTTTATAGTACCAGTATAGGTATAGTCAAGCACAGTATAGTAAAGTACAGGCACAGTACGTATACTACCAGGTATAGCATTAGTATAGTCACAAGGATTAGTTAACAGCAAGTACCCAGTATAGCTCAGTTATTATAGAATAGATAAATAGTACAGTATTTAGGATTAGTACAAGCACAGTTAAGTGTATTAGTATCAGTAGGCATATAGACGTGTGTACTTAGTATGTAGTATAGGCAGCAGCCAGCCTATAGCATAGTACCAGCTACTCAGTATCAGACCGTAATAGTACAGTTGAATAGCATTAGTAATTGTACGTCTCGCGCACAGCCCAAGTACAGTATATGCTTAGGATAGTACAGTATAGATAGGGCAGTAACAGATCACAGACACAGAAATTGTCAGTATAGCAAGATAGATAATATGTAACGCTTTATGGAGTACTGGTTCCCGAGCTAGTACTCGTACCAAGTACAGCTATAAGATAGGAATAGTACCAGTAAACAATAGTAATTAAGTACAAGTACCAGATTATAGCATAAGATGGTACAGTTTATGTATAGTGAACAGCAGTACAGAAATTAAGTTACAGTATTGAGATAGATGAATAGTATTAAGAGATAGTACAGTATAGTATAGTAACAGTATAGTATAGTAAGCCAGTAGCAGTATAGTAAATCTATCAGTATAGTACAGTTACATCAGATAGTATAGTACAGTATAGTGCAGCACAGTATAGTATAGTACAGCACAGTACAGTATACTACAGTATAGCATAGTATAGTACAGTTAGTTGACACAAAGTACGAAGAATTAGGTAATAGTACAGTATAGCACAAGTACAGCACAGTACAGTATATGAAGTAGCAGTTATGTATACAGATATATATGTACAGGATATACGTATATGACCATAGTACAGTTAGTTGGAGTACGTGAGTATAGCAGAGTACAGCAACAGGATACAAGATAAGTATAGTATAGCTACAGTATAGTACAGCACAGTTTACAGAGTATATAGTACGTATCGTATATCAGTATAGTATAGTAGAGCCGTATAGTAGTACAGCACAGTACAGTATAGTTTACAGTTATAGCATCGTAATAGTACAGTATAGTATAGTCAGACGTAACAAGTATAATATACAGCAATAGTATAGTACAGGTATAGTACAGCACAGTACAGTATAGTTAAAAAGCATAGTATGTTCATAGTTAGAGTATAGTACAAAAGACAAGTACATAGGTATATTACAGTACAGTCTATAGGTATAGTATAGTACCAGTGTATAGTATAGTACAGTATATATAGTCAGGTACAGTATAGTATAGACGAACGTACAGAATAGTAGAGGCGCGCAGTATAGTAAGTTGAGTAGTACAGTAAGTATAGTAAAGCACAGTATAGTACAGGATACGTCTGACTACAGAGTATAGTACCATATTAGTATAGTACACACAGTTACATACAGTACAGTATATAGAGACAGGAGCAGTACAGTATAGACAGATATAGATAGTAATAGTAAAGTAACAGTATAGTACAAGTATAGTTTATGCAGTATTAAGTATAGTACAGGATATAGGTACAGTAGTATAGCACGAAGTATCAGTACAATACAGTACAGGATAGTACGAGTAGTAGCCAGTACAGTTACAGTATAGTACTAGTAAGCATTATTATAGTACAGATAGTATAGTATATAGTACAGTACAAGTACATAATCGTTAATAGTATTTAGTATAGTTACAGATTACAGATAGTAGATAGTATATAGTACAGTAATGAGTACAGTACAGTACAGTCATAGTAGTAGTTATATCTAGTAGTAGTACAGGTATAGTACAGAAAACACAGTTACAACAGTATAGTATATGAAGTTAGCAGTATAAGTACATTTAGTAAGTACAGTATAGACACCAGTATAGTACAGTATAGTTAGTATAGTATAGACAGTATAGTACAGAATATAGTATAGTACAGGTCCACAGTTTACAGTACTAGTACAGTATAGTAGTGAAGTATAGTACAGTAGTATAGTCAGTATAGTAATAGTAGACAGTAGTAGTATAGTATAGTAACAGTACAGTATAGAGCACAGTACACGTATAGTAGTATAGTACAGTTATCAGTATAGTTAGACAGACAAAGTACAGTAAGGTACAGTTATGTATAGTAGTACTAGAGCAAGATGTAAGTAACGTATTACGTATAGAGTACAGTATAGTACAGTAGTATAGTATAGTAACAGTACAGTATAGAGACAGTATGGTACAGTTATAGTATGTACAGTATAGTAAGTACAGTACAAGTAGTACAGTATAGTATATAGTATAGTACAGTATAGTAGACAGTATAGTACAGTAAAGTATAGTACGTATAGACTAAAGTACAGACAAGTACAGTACGTACAGTACAGTATAGTAGCGTTTACATCAGTACCAGTATAGTACAGATAGTACTAGTACAGTAGTATAGTATAGTAGAGTTGTATACTAAAGTACAGTATAGTACAGTATAGTATAGTACAGTTACAGTTAGTATAGTACAGCACAGTACAGTAATAGTACAGTTATAGTATAGTATAGTACAGTTAGTAAGAGTATAGTTAGTATAGTACAAGATGTCATAGTGTTAGTATATAGTGACAGTATAGAGAATTACAGTAAGTACAGTAAGTATAGTATAAGTTAGTGATAGTATAGTTACAGTACAGTAAGTACAGTAGCATGTAGTACAGTGATAGTATTACAGTACGTTTACCGATATAGTACAGTATTGAAGTACAGTATATGTATAGGACAGTATAGTATAGTATATAGTACAGTACAGTACAGATTACAGTATAGTACAGTATATGGTATTAGATTACAGTATAGTACACCACAGACAGTATAGTATAGTTATAGTTACAGGTACAGTATAGTACAGTAAAGGTATAGTATAGGAAAACAGTAAGTTAAAAGTACAGTATAGTATAGTACAGATGTAGTAAGTAAAGAGTAGTAATAGATAGGACAGTATATAGCTATAGATACAGTACAGTATAGTATAGTATAGACTTATGTACAGTATCAGTTGTATGTGATATAACAGTATAGATATAAGAATTGTATAGTATAGTTTATTACAGTATAGTACAGTATAAGTGTATAGTATTCGGAAAGGAGAGGTACATAGTAAGTACAGTATAGATATAGTACATTATTAGCGTATAGCGACAAGTTTGTATCGTATAGTACAATCAGATATGTAGTTATTGTATAGTATAGTATAGTAGTAGTATCAGGTATTAGTAGGCATAGTCAATTGATATGTATTGCTTGTATAGTTAAGATACAGCTACAGTACAGTATAGATAGTACAGACATTATAGTATAGTATAGAATTGTGATTATAGTCGACGAAGTACTAGTATGCAGAAGTATAGTATAGGTATGTATAGTAGATAGTAAGTATAGTATAGTATAGTACAGTACAGTATAGTGATATAGTTATAGACAGTATATACAGTACAGTACTAGTATAGTAAGTATAGTATAGTATAGTATGTAGTATTAGTAGCAGTACAGTATAGTATATAGTACAAGTACAGTATAGTAATAGTTATAGTAAAGTACAGTATAGTTATAGTAAGTAAGATGTACACGTATCAGTATAGTATAGTACAGTACAGTTAAGTTAGTCGGAGTACAATATATTATGTATAGTACGATAGTTAGCAAGTATTATAGATAGTATAGTACAGTATAGTATAGTACAATATAGTATAGTAAGTACAGTATAGTATAGTATAGTATAGCAGTGTATAGTATAGTTAACATGTATAGTAATAGTACAGTATAGTACAGTACAGTAAGTATAGTTACAGATATGTGACAGTATAGTTAATATAGTATGTACAGTACAGTACAGTATAGTATGAGTACAGTATAGATACAGTATAGACAGTATAGTTACTGTGACAGTATAGTATAGTATAGTCTATATAGTATAGTATAGTACAGTTAGATAGTACAGTATAGTATAGTTATAGTACAGTTATGTATAGTATAGAAGTTATATAGTAGTACAGTAAGTATAGTACGACAGTACGTCTTAGTAGTATAGTACAGTATGAGTATAGTATGTATAGTATAGTATAGTATAGTATTAGTATAGAATGTTAGAAGTATAGTACAAGTATAGTATAGTACAGTATAGGATAGTATCGTTGTATAGTATCGTATAGTATTGTATGTATTGTACAGTACAGTACAGTACAGTTACAGTATATCTAGTACAGTACATATAGATAGTATATATATTGCAGCATAGATTATAGTAGAGTATCGTATAGTTTAGTACAGTGTAGAACAGGACAGTATAGTATAGTATAGTGCAGTACAGTTAGTATAGTACAGTACAGTTTAGAAGTAGATCATAGTACAGTAAGTATAGTAAGAGTCAAGTATATAGTATAGTATAGATAGCAGTACAGTGATAGTACAGACAGTGTAGTACAGTATAGGTATAGTACAGTAATTACAATATATTATAGTATGTATAGTACAGATAATACAGTACAAATAGTATGCGATAGTACAGTTACAGTATAGTTATTATAGTACCGGATAGAGTAGCTAGTATAGTAGTGGTATCAAGGTACAGTATATTAGTGATAGTTTTTCTAGTACAGTACAGATATTAGTATAGCACAGTACAGTATAGTACAGTATTAGTACAGTACAGTATAGTACAGTCAGATAGTATAGTACAGTATAGTATAGTACAGTATAGTACAGTATGTGTATAGTGTAGTATAGTATAGACAGCTATAGTACAGTACAGTATAATATAGTACAGTATAGTATATTATTATTAGTATGTATAGTATAGTATAGTTATAGTATAGTACAGTATAGTATACTATTAGTATAGTATAGCATAAGGTATTTAAGGGTTGAACTAAAGACATCATGTCCATCCAGTCCAACCCATTTAGCAAAATCCTCATTTCCTGCCAATTGTGACCAGAGGAAGGCAAAAAACCCACCAAATTTATGAAGGGAAATAAAATTCCTTCCTGATCCAAGTGTGAATGGGAAATTCCCCTGGATCAAACTACTTTATGTATCAATCCAGTAACTTGTAACTTCCTTGTTTGTAGAAACTCATCCAGCTTTTTATTAAACTGACCAATGAACCTGCCATAACAACGTCCACGGGACAAGTTCCATAGCTTTACCGTTCTCACAGTGACAAACCTTCCCAACTCTACTTTATGTATCAATCCCAGTACACGCTTATCACATCCTTGTTTGTAGAAAACTCATCCAGCTTTTTATTAAACTGACCAATGACCTGCCAAAAACAACGTCCACTGGAAGACGTTCCATAGCTTTACCCATTCTCACAGTGACAAACCCTTTCCAACTCACTTTATGTATCAATCCAGTAAATTGTAACATTCCTTGTTTGTAAACCCATCCAGCTTTTTATTAAACTGACCAATGAACCTGCCATACACATCCACTGGAAGACAGTTCCATAAGCTTTACGTTCTCACAGTGACAAACCCTTTCCCAACTCTACTTTATGTATCAATACAGTAACTTGTAACATTCCTTGTGTAGAAAACTCATCCAGCTTTTATTAAAACTGACCAATGAACCTGCCATAAACAACGTCCATGCGGAGAGACAGTTCCATAGCTTTACCGCTCAGTGACAAACCCTTTCCCAACTCTACTTTATGTAATCAATCCCAGTAACTTGTAACAATTCCTTGTTTGTGTAGAAACTCATCCAGCTTTTTATTAAACTGACCATGAACCTGCCGCATAACCACGTCCACTGGAGACAGTTCAATAGCTTTACCGTTCTCACAGTGACAAAACCCTTTCCCAACTCTACTTTATGTATCAATCCAGTACTTGTAAACATTCCTTGTTTGTAGAACTCCCAGCTTTTATTAAACTGACCAATGAACCTGCCATAACAAACCATCATGGAAGAACAGTTCCATAGCTTTACCGTTCTCACAGTGACAAACCCTTTCCCAACTCTACTTTATGTCTCAATACCAGTAAACTTGTAACATTCCTGTTTGTAGAAACTCATCCAGCTTTTTATTAACTGACCAATGAACTGCCATAACAACGTCCACTGGAAGACAGTTCCATAGCTTTACCGTTCTCACAGGACAAAACCTTTCCCAACTCTACTTTATGTATCATACCAGTAACTTGTAACATTCCTTGTTGTAGAAACTCATCCAGCTTTTTATTAACTGACCAATGAACCTGCCTAACAACGTCACACGGAAGACAGTTCCATAGCTTTACCGTTTCTCACAGTGACAAACCCTTTCCCAACTCTACTTATGTATCAATACCAGTAACTTGTAACATTCTTGTTTGTAGAAACTCATCCAGTTTTTATAACTGACCAATGAACCTGCCATAACAACGTCCACTGGAAGACAGGTCCATAGCTTTACCGTTCTCACAGTGACAAACCCTTCCCAACTCTACTTTATGTACTACCAGTAACTTGTAAACATTCCTTGTTTGTAGAAACTCATTCCAGCTTTTTATTAAACTGACAATGAACCTGCCAGAACAACGTCCACTGGAAGAAGTCCATAGCTTAACCGTTCTCACAGTGACAACCCTTTCCCAACTTGAAACTAAACCTTATCTCAAGTCTTAAGGGATCCTGTCAACGGGTCCTCTGACATGTTCTATTGGTGAACAATGCCCCAGATAGTTTATTGTAGGCGCGGTTAATGTATTTCTACACAGAATGGCTCTCATCAATCCCATGCAAGCGCCTTTTCTCCCGCGTACATAATTGTAACTTTCCAGTCTCTCTTATAGTCAGCTCCCCCAATCACCTTATTATTAGTTGCCCTTCTCTGAACCTTCCATTTCAAGAGAGTACTTTTGTACACAGGATTCCAAAATTGCACTGTATTCCAAATGAGGCCTACACAATGCTTTGTAAAAGAGGAGAATACATTTTCCTCCCTTGAATGCCATAGCCTCGCTTATACAAGACAATTAACCATGCTGGCTCTGGCTGTTGCCGCTTAGGCCACTGCTTGCTACCTTTAAGTTTGTTATCACACCAAAATCCCACGAGTCCCTTCCACAGCATGTCACTTAACACAGAGCCATTTATAGTATACAGTAGACAAGGATTTTTATGTCCAAAATGCATCAACTTAACATTTCTAACATTGAATCTCATCGCCACTTTAGCAGCCCAATGTGACATCTATCTAGATCCCCATGCAACGATTGCAATCACCTCTGAAGTTTTAATGGTCGACAAAGTTTTGTGTCGTCAGCAAACACAGAGCTTCAGACAATACCCATCTTCAACAATCATATAAATAGATTAAATAGAAGCGGGCCCAACACAGAACCCTGTGGCACCCCACTTAGCAATTTAGTCCATAATGATGAAGCACCATTAACAACTACTCTCTGCACCTATTCATAACCAATTTTCTATCCATGGACAAATGTGAACTCCCCAGACCAACAGACCTTAGCTTATTCATTAAGTCGCCTGGCTGATGGAGGGGGACGTATCAAAAGCCTTTGCAAAATCACAAGGTAAACTACATCTACGCTCATAACACAGGAGTCAAATTCTAAGCAACTTCACTTGGGGACTCCTCATAAAGCAGCAAGGTTAAGTTTGCAAGGATTCTATTCCTCCCTAAATCACTGCTGGTACTACTTATAATGTCAGTCTTGAAACATACTCTAGAACATGTTCCCTATTAAACTTCCAGGATCTTCCCCAACCACTTGAAGTTAACTTACTAGCGTGTATTACCCGGCTGTGAACGACGACCCTTTTTTGATATTGGAAAACATCAGCCCTTTTCCAACCAAAGGCACACCACCGGACATATGAGGGGAATACACACAAATAAGAAAAGTACAATGGCCTGATAGAAACTGAACTTACGCCCCCTCAGTACCCGAGACAGGTTTATTTTACTATCCGGTCAAGGCGAGATTTATTATATGAAACATTATTTAGTATTGTTCTGTAACCAATAACCTCGGTTACAATGACCTAGCTGAAAGCACTGAACTTAGCTCCTTTAAGTACCCGAGGATGTATTTTATCCGGTCCAGGAGATTTATTAATATTAACCTTATTTAGTTCTTTCTGTACCATATCCTCGGTTAACCAAAGTGCACTTGAATCTGTTATATAATATGATATAACCAATGACCAGCACAGGACGTAACTAGTGGGGGTGGGTTTGGTGCAATCCTTGTGAGGTGGATGGTGTTAGCAGGGGACCACACACCTTGTTACTTGCCCTATAGCCAGCAAGTGGCTGGTGTTAAAGTTGAAGGACTAAGTGGGAGATGAATGAAGTCCAAACGACAAAACAAAACTATCCAGGGGTGACAATAACTTCCCCAGAACATTGTGTTATGATGTGTGAGTGTGACATTCATTACAGTAGATGGTCATGTAGAGTTAATCACTCCAGGATAGAACTATATTATTTATTACAAACCACACACCAAAAACTATGGATGGAAAATGAAAGACCTGTTGCTGTTTTGCTCTCTCCACACCAGAGGGAGCCAGTGAGCTCAGTGTATTTCTACAATGGGTCCCTCCCAGTAAGGACCCAACATGATCGCATCACCTAATGGAATAGACAAGCGGAGTTTGTACGTTGGGAGGAAGTTAGAAACGTTGCCTTTAGGTGACCTCGATAGGTGAATGGGGATAGAATTGTTTTATGGAACTCAATACCTTCTGGGCGCCGATACATTTTTAATGCATTAAGCCCCATTTTGGCAGCACTGCCAAGTAATCAAGGAATCCGCGCCGTGGGAAACGTTTACTGGACAGTCTCATGGAATCAGCACAAAAGGTTTAAATTTCCATCTTGGTTGTGACGCAGGTAAAAGTATTTTATTAAAGGATCAGACAACAAAAAACAGAATTTAGAGAGTCGACAGCTCTGGGTCTCAGGAACCGTCAGTGAGAAGACGAGATGCAAAACATCTCCATTTCCGGGGCCCTACCCTATCATGGCCATCTGGGCCCTTTGTAAATGACGTCTGGTAGACACAATGTTAATTTGTCCAGATTGTTGTTTTACATTTAAAGGGAGCAGTGAACCCACCAGTTTTACGGTTCTATCAGTTCGTTTTGGTGTATAAACACAACAACGGCAATTAATCTCCAGCTACCCTGCGGGCCAGTAAATCTTTGCCTTGTTCCATGTGTGGAACACACACCTCCTCCTTCTCTTGGTCTTTACAACAATCTGCTCGGCCGTTTGGTCAGTGGTTTATACGTAATCCATTTGGGTTTATTGAAACAGAACAGCCAGCAATGTTCTAATGAGGCCCAGTAGAATCAAACTGATCTGTCCACAGGTCAACAAAAGGCTGTGGGATTCTCCAACTCCTTGACCATATAAACATGAACATGTCCATTTGATTAATTACATCATCATCATCGTATTGACATCAATATGACATCATAGTTTTAGATTTGGGAGACAATTCCCATGGCCATGGTAATACGATATCTAGTGGAACGTACATATTGGCTGGATCATGTACAAGTGTTTTATCCTCACTGGACATGGACTGTACCAAGTCGCTAAATTACATGGACTGTACCAAGTCACTAAATTCCTTACAGCAATAGGTAATTAATATTCATTTGCATTATGTGAATTCCACATGCGTGTTGTCCCTCTACTGGCTGCTAATGCAGTTAATAGACAATCTACTTCATAATATAATAAATAATCATTTGTTTGGAGGATGGTGAGGAAGATGGTCTTGTTACTTTGGAGACACATTGACTGTAAGTCTTTATTAAATGTTTGGAGGGTTTTCAGATGCCCTTTAGCTAATGGCGGCTCCATCAGCATTTTATTCTCAATTAACTAATGAACGCATCAAAGCAACACTTTGGTTTTCTCTGTTTGTGGCCAAGGAGCCAAGATTTCCTTCTTCTTCCCTGTGTTCGCCATGTCTAACATGACGTTCCAGATCTATGATATTGAAAAGATGACAGACCAGACTCACTGATGTCCGGAAGGTCTTTACACACCCTGTGGGGGGGGATTTTGACGAGTCCTGCTCCAACCGAGACCTTATTTCCCAACATTCCGGTCTCTGGGTAGGAGAATCCAGGAGAATCCAACCCAACACCACCAATTGCTCTGGGTAGGATGTCTGTCTAAATGGTCATGCCAGGAGAATCCAGGAGATCCAAACACCACCATTGCTCTGGGTAGGATGTCTGTCTAAATGTCTATTTCCAGGAGATCCAACCCAACACCACCAATTGCTCTGGGTAGGATGTCTGTCTAAATGTCTATTTCCAGGAGAATCCAACCCAACACCACCAATTGCTCTGGGTAGGATGTCTGTCTAAATGTCTATTTCCAGGAGAATCCAACCCAACACCACCAATTGCTTCATGTTCTGCTGACCATGTGATCAGTGTAACATCACAACGTTAATGTTTCCGGTTCATTGCATTGTTAGCAAATAACAAATTCCATAAACAAGTAATTGCAACAAATTAAATTGGAATCAAGCAAAATAATTTCTTTTTCTTGCCCGACATCCATTGTATCCTCAGTAATGTCTCTAATTTACCAAGAAAAACCTGCAAATAAAAATCAAACTGGAGGCTTTTATGTCCACGTAAAGGAGATTATCGTCTGAAAAAGAGGTTTCTGGCCAACACGGGGGAAACATGAAAATAAACAAAACAAGTGAAGCAAACAAAGGTCTCAATCCTCTTTCATAGCTAATTGAAGTGCAGGATGTCTGTGCCAGCCCGTCTCTGTTTATTAAACATGGGGATGGCTCCTGAATCTGACAACACTTACCAAGAAAACAGCTTTAAAGTTCACAATGTGAGCGCCAGTAATTACTTACTCAGCCTACGATCTTTTGTCAACAAGGGTTGACTGACCTCACAGTTACTCTCAGTGGATAGAAGCTGACTCAGCAGGTATCCGACTTGACTTGCAGTAGGCCCAGGTGAAAGGTTTATGGCTGTGGGGGAAAGTTCCTCTCAATATGATGAGGCCAAGAAGTTTGTACGTTGATAAGATGTGAAAGTACAAGCAGGAAATGGACAAAAATGTAACGAGACACAAATCCTGGGACTGTTCATCTGGACTTCGCCAAGGGAAATGGGTTTTCTGTTTCGTAATAATAATAAAGACATTTTAGTTTAATTGTGTCACTTCCAACGTGTTGACAATTTCACTATAGACATTAATTCACTTTCATAGAGCTGGGCTCACAGTGATGATGATGGAGATGATCGCTGGGGATGAAGATGATGGAGATGTTTGTTGACGATGAAGAGGATGGAGATGTTCATTGGTGAGGATGATGGAGGTGTTGGCAATGCAGATAATAAAGATGGCAACTGGAGATGAAGATAATGGAGATAGTAAGTAGAATAGTTTTAGTATAGTTGCAGTATAGTCATAGTGTAGCAGCAGTGTTGTAAGTAGTACAGTAGTAGTATCTAGTAGTATAGTCCCAGGGGTACCCCCGGCGGGCGCCGGCGACCTCAACAAGGCCGATGTTGCCGGCGTCTTGATCCGACGCGACGTCTACGGGCTGGCGACACCAACCCCACTCAGGTCGCCGATCCAGCAGACCTCAGCGGAGCCGAGGTTGCCAGCCGCTTCTTTTCTTCAGCCATCTACTGCGATGGCATCTGATTCCGCGGTCGGAAACTCCCTCTTTATATAGGTTGCAGAAATCCATAATCCGTTTCTGATTGGTCATTTTTTAATGCTTGGTTTTACATGCTTTACATTAACCAATCAGATTTTCGAACTTTCCCAGAAATCGATTGGTTAATATACACAAGGCCGAGGAAGGGGGTCCCGTTCGAGCTGCGGGAGCCCCTTAAGCCCCAAAAGCTCGCGCGACTGGAGCCTCCACCAACCTCCAGTGGCCTCCCCTCCCCATCCCTAGGTCATCACCCGAGCTGACGGCCGGGCTTGGGGCTTGAGATGGGGTTGTCTGGGGAGGGGTGCGCCGCGGGTGGACTCCCTAACCTCCCGTTGTCGATTGCCTGCGAGCTGGAACGGGTGGGGGCTCTGGGAAGCTGCGGCGGTGTGCTCTCGCCTGCCGCGGGGTGGTTTGTGGGGCGGGGTGGGCGTGTCTGCCCTGGACGGTCGTCGACTTACCCGCGTCGCGGGTTTCGCCTGCCCATCCCCGTCCCGTGGGCTCTTATCCTGCTGATGACTTTCAAAATCACGCTTCAAGGTGCATTAAATTTTTAACCACACCGTACTAGCATAGCAAACCATTAATCACTACGCTTTATAAGCTAAAGCCGCGGTAAAGGTAATACGTCCGCATTGTTAACGTCTTTAACTTTTCGCCGCACGTTTTTCGTACACTTAAAAAATCCGCGTTAAACGCGTGTTTGCGTTATGTCAGTGAAAACGGGCGCGAAAAGCTTAACGAAGCTTTAACCACTATGGCCCCTTAGTGTAGCAGCAGTGTAGTAATTAGTATAGCAGTAGTATAGTCCAAGTTTAGTAGTAGTTTGGTAAGTAGTATACTATTAATATATTTGTAGTATAGTCATAGTGTTGCAGAACTGTAGTAAATAGTATAGTAGTGGTATAGTCCCAGTTTAGCAGTAGTGTAGTAAGTAGAAAAGTAATAGTATCGTTCTAGTTTAGTAGTAGTGTAGTAAGTAGTGTAGTAATAACATAGTTCTAGTTTAGTAGTAGTGTAGTAAGTAGTATAGTAATAGTATAGTTCTAGTTTAGGAGTAGTGTATTAAGTAATATAGTATTAGTATAGTTGCAGTATAGTCATAGTGTAGCAGCAGTGTAGTAAGTAGTATAGTAATAGTATAGTTCTAGTTTAGTAGTAGTGTAGTAAGTAGTATAGTAATAGTATAATTCTAGTTTAGTAGTAGTGTAGTAAGTAGTATAGTATTAGTATAGTGGCAGTATAGTCATAGTGTAGCAGCAGTGTAGTAAGTAGTATAGTAATAGTATAATTCTAGTTTAGTAGTAGTGTAGTAATAATTAATATAGTATTATTATAGTTGCAGTATAGTCATAGTGTAGCAGTGATATAGTAATAGTATAGTTCTAGCTTAGTAGTAGTGTAGTAAGTAGTATTTTAATAGTATAGTTGCAGTATAGTCATGGTGTAGCAGCAGTGTAGTAAGTAGTATAGTAATAGTATAGTTCTAGTTTAGTAGAAGTGTAGTAGTAATTAATATAGTATTATTATAGTTGCAGTATAGTCATGGTGTAGCAGTAGTATAGTAATAGTATAGTTCTAGTTTAGTAGTAGTGTAGTAAGTGGTATAATAATAGTATAGTTCTAGTTTAGTAGTAGTGTAGTAAGTGGTATAATAATAGTATAGTTCTAGTTTAGTAGTAGTGTAGTAAGTAGTATAGTATTAGTATAGTGGCAGTATAGTCATAGAGTAGCAGTAGTATAGTAATAGTATAGTTCTAGTTTAGTAGTAGTGTAGTAAGTAGTATAGTATTATTATAGTTGCAGTATAGGCATAGTGTAGCAGTAGTATAGTAATAGTATAGTTCTAGTTTAGTAGTAGTGTAGTAAGTAGTATAGTAATAGTATAGTTCTAGTTTAGTAGTAGTGTAGTAAGTAGTATAATAATAGTATAGTTCTAGTTTAGTATTAGTGTAGTAAGTAGTATAGTATTAGTATAGTGGCAGTTTAGTCATAGTGTAGTTCTAGTTTAGTAGTAGTGTAGTAAGTAGTATAGTAATAGTATAGTTCTAGTTTAGTAGTAGTGTAGTAAGTAGTATAATATTAGTATAGTGGCAGTCTAGTCATAGTGTAGCAGCAGTGTAAGTAAGTGTATATAATAATAGATAATTCTAGTTTAGTATTAGTGTAGTAGTAATTAATATAGTATTATTATAGTTGCAGTATATTCATAGTGTAGTTCTAGCTTAGTAATTATGTACGTTAAGTATTATAATATTAGTAAGTGGCAGTATAGTCTTGTGTAGCAGCGTGTAGTAAGTAGTATAATAATAGTATAATTCTGCTTTAAGTAGTTAGTGTAGTTAATTTATATAGTATTATTTAGTTGCAGTATAATCATAGTGTAGTTCTACTTAGTTAAGTTTAAGTGTAGTAAGTAGTATAGTCATAGTGTAGTTCTAGCTTAGTAGTAGTGTAGTTAGTAGTATAGTAATAGTATAGCTGCAGTACCAGAATATTATATCCCCCGTGTGGTGTTTGAGGGCCCCAGTAAACTCCCCTGGTTATGGGCCAGAAATTCCTACCAAGTGAAAGTAAATGACAAGACAAATGGAAATCGGACCTATTGAAAGTGAAGTCAGGGACTAGGAGACGGATGCAATGTGGGAATTGTTGCGAGATTCCAGAATAGTGGAATTAGCAGCGGATTTCCCACAAATTCTCCCTCGTGTGACCTCCATACAGAGACCTTGGGCTTTCAGCCTCTCTGTCCCTCGCTATCCCATGACTCTGCTGAAAGTGGAGCCCTTCATGATGTCACGGTAATTACACACCGCGTCTTAAATATATCCTGGGCTTTTATGGCTCTCTGAAAAGGGAACGCTGAAAGGGCCCTGAGATTAGCCTCATTAGCAGTCCCCGTACGTCTCCTGATTTCCAATCCATCTCCTCACCGCAGTCATCACTTATTTTAAGGCCCTAAAGTATCTGCCTTTCAGCTGTTCCTGACATTGTCTGTGTTCTACACACTGGACACACACACTGTACACTGAATCATTTTCCCTTGTGTAAGCTATTGTGTGATGCAATAATGTGCAATGTGCAAGTGTGGAAGTGTTACCACGTTATCCACAAATTTCCGGCCATTTTTTCCCATTGACTATAATATTAACTCAGAATAACAAAATATAAAAACATGCCCCCAATCCACCCTACACAGAGACAGGTACACACACCTACTGATACAACCCTACACCCTCTACACCCTACACAGACACAGGTACACACACCTACTGATACACCCCTACACCCTCTACACCCTACACAGACACAGGTACACACACCTACTAGTATAAAATAATAGTATAATTCTAGTTTAGTATTAGTGTAGTCGTATTAATATAGTAATTATTATAGTTGCAGTATAGTCATAGTGGTTGCTAGCTTAGTAGTAGTGTAGTAAGTTAGTAATATTTAGTGCAGTATAGTTTAGTTTAGCTAGCATGTAGTAACGAGTATAAGATAGTATAATTCAGTTAGTATTAGTGTAGTAGTAATTTAATATATATTATTATAGTTGCCAGTATAATCATAGTGTCAGTCTTCAGCTTCGTTAGTAGTGTAGTAAGTACGTTATAGTCATAGTAGTGAGTTACTAGCTTAGGGTAGTGTAGTAGTAGTATAGTTATAGTTATAGCTGCAGTTACCAGAATATATATCCCCCAGTGTGTGTTTGAGGCCCCAGTAAACCCCCTGGTTATGGGCCAAATTCCTACCAAGTGAAGTAAATGACAAGACAAATGGAAATCGGACCTATTGAAGTGAAGTCGGGACTAGGAACGGATGCAATGTGGGAATTGTTGCGAATTCCGAATAGTGGAATTAGCAGCGGATTTCCCACAAAATTCTCTCCCTCGTGTGACCTCCTACAGAACCTTGGCTTTCCACTCTCTGTCCCCTCGCTAATCCCATGACTCTGCTGAAAAGTGAAGCCCTTCATGATGTCACGGTAATTACACACCGCCTCTTAATATTCCTGGGCTTTTATGGGCTCTCTGAAAAGGGAACGCTGAAAGGCCCTGAATTAAGCCTCATTTCCGCGTCCCCGTCCGTCTCCTGACTTCCAATCCATCTCCTCACCGCAGTCATCACTTATTTTAAGCCCTAAAAGTTCTGCTTTTCAGCTGTTCCTACATTGTCTGTGTTCTAACACCTGGACACACACACTGTACAACTGATCATTTTCCTTGTGTAGCTATTGTGTGATGCAAATAATGTGCAATGTGCAAGAGTGGTTTAATAGGTCGTACCACGTTATCCCAAATTTTCCGGCATTTTTTCCCATTGACTATAATTACTCAAATAACAAAATATAAAAACTGCCCCAATCCACCCTACACAGAGACAGGTACCCCACTACTGATACAACCCTACCCTACACCGGTACCACACCTACTGATACACCCTACACCCTACACAACCCGGTACACACCCTACGAATACAACCCTACACCCTCTACACCCTACCGACACAGGTACACACACCTACTGATACAAACCCTAACACCCTCTACACCCTCCTACACAGAACAGTCAACACCCTACTGATACAACCCTACACCCCACGCCTACACACACAGGGTACACACACCTACTGATACAACCCTACACCCTCTACCCCTACACAGACCAGGTACACACCCTACTGATAACCCCTACACCCTCTACACCCTCACAAACAATACACCACTACTGAACAAACCCTACACCTAACAGACACAGGTAACACACCTACCCAACCCTACACCCCTCTACACCTCACGAGACAACAGTACCCCCTACTGATACAACCCTACACCTCTACACCCTACACAGACACAAGGTACACACCACACTGATAACCCTACCGACCTACACCCTACACCAACAGGTACCACACCATCTATGATACAATCCCTACACCTCTACCCCTACACAGACACAGTACACACCTACTGATACAACCCTACACCCTCTACCCCTACACAGACACAGGTACACACATCTACTGATACAACCCTACAACCCGCTACACACCTACACAGACCCAGTTACCCACACCTACTGATACAAACCCTACACCCTCACACCCTACACAGACACAGTTACACACACCTACTGATACAACCTACAAAAACACCCGTCTCTACACCTACCCACGACACAGGAACACACACCACTGATACAACACCCTACACCCTCTACACCCTACACAGACCAATTACACACACCTACTGATACAACCCTACACCCTCTACACCCTACACAGACCAGGTACACCACCTACTGATTACAACCCTCTACATCCCCCCATCCCCAACAGACATAGTACACACACCTACTGATCTCCCCACACCCTTTCTACCCTACCAACACACACACAGGTACACACACCTACTGATACACCACCCACCACACCCGTCCCTACACCTTACACAGACCAAGGCACACACCGACTGACTACACCCTACAACCCTTCTTACATACCCTACACAACACAGGTCACACACACCTACTGATCACACCCCTACCTCCTCCCATCTAACACAACACAGGTACCACACCTACTGATACATACCCCTATCACCCCTCTACCCTACCCAAATGACAAGTCACACATGACAACACCTAATGATACACTCCTACATCCCCTTCTACCCTACACAGACACCGGTACACACACTACTGATACACCCCACACCACCCAATGGTATTTTAAATGTATTAGCCATATTTTCCTACCTTGTCTACCTGGTACCATAGGACCTGAAACAGAAGATTGGCAGAGTTCCCACTGGAATCAACAAGACAACAAGGCTGCAGGAGGCCATTAGATTCTTGTGTTCACCATGCAAACATGACATTGTGTCCCGGCACGTGACTGTCCATTGTGTGTAACACAAGGTACTTTGTGTGTGTGGATTCAGCAATGGGACCCGGGGACGAGGATTCCCACTGCACTGGAAGGTCACGGTGAACTCAAGAGGGAAAAAAAAACACAACCAAATGAAATAGTTTGTAAAGCAAAAGACCAAATCTAAGGCAGTGGTAGTTGTCTGGCTATTAAATTGCAATGCAAACAATGGCACATTGAAAAACAAGATAAACAGAAGAGGAAAATGTGTTTCAGCCTTGGAGCCGAGCCAGGCAGTTTCTCCATTCAGGCCCTAAGGCTGCAGATGGTTTTTATTTATTGTTTAGCAACCTCACACAGTCAGATAGTCTACAACTTCTAAAGGCCGAGACCTGCTAACCAGCAGAGCTCAGAACATGTCCATTTCAGTGAGGATACATTCCCTGCCGATGCACAATTAGGGCTTAGACAACTGCAAAATGTTACCATATAAATAATGGGAGACACAATGTCCATTGGCTTTGTAGACCCCCAACATTCCTTCTTCCCTACCAGAATTTCCCAATTGTCCAGCCAAGCCCAAGCGCTCTCATCACCTGACATCTACAGATTTCTCCAGATTTATCCTTCTAGGGAAGACCCCACTGGTCAACTACAAGCTCCAATGTGCCCACCAAACTGGGTTCAGCAATCCCCCAGTAGACACCAACATCTCACCAAGGTTGGAGATACAGAGACACCACGAGGTGGGTCCATAAACCATAAGCCTGCACATCTGCCCGATTTCACCTACACCATTCACTGTAACAAGATCCCATGAATTATACATCAGTTTAATCCCTTCACTGTCATTCCCACCAACAACTCAATTCTTCAGGGTGCTTCAGGTTATCCATCAACATCTGTCCCTCATCACCATTCATGCAGTGAGCTCTCCATCAGCTCCCATTAGACGCAATGCAAACAATACAGCTGACCCTGGAATCCTTGATGGTTCTTCATTCAGCTGTTAAAGGAGCCGAAAACCAGCTCATTCTCATTATTTTCCTTGTTAAAACCTCAATTATGCCCCGAACTCCCAGAATAATCAGTGAGTCCTCATTGCCAGTCATGAAAACAAGTCAAGTAGAACAGGAACCCAGTGGCCAACCATTAGTTTATTTGGATTCTTTTCATCCATTAGAGTGAACGTTAGGCCTGGTTTATGGACTCCAGTCAGTAATGTTACCCCCACCCTCCCTTCTACTAATTTTATACCCCCACCCCCCTCTACTGTTTATTACCGAAGCCCGCGTGCGACCCTCCTTCTACTTAATGTTTACCCACACCCCACTCTCCCTTCTAACTATGGTTACCACCAGCCCTCTCCCTTCTACTAATGTTACCCCCTCTCCCTTCTAACTAATGTTACCAACCCCTCTCCCTTCTATAATGTTACCCCCACCCTCCCTTCTACTATGTACCCATCGAGACGAATCAACTGACACCTCGTCAGGGGCCCATACTCCTGAAAGGGACCACAACTCTTCTCTACCCACACCTCCACTTCTACTTAATGTTACCCCCAGCCTACTGCGCCTCACTATGTTACCCCCGCACCCCCTTTACAAGCGTTACCCCGAACCCCACTCCCGTCCGTAACTAACTTGTACCCCCACCCATCCCATTCTAATCTAATGTTACCCCATCTCCCCTTTCTACTATGTTACCCCCACCTCCCGTTTTCAAATGTCCCACTCTCCTCTCAATGGTCACTCCCCTCTACTATACCATATCCTTCACTAATGTTCAACCTCCGTATAATGTTTGACCCACCCACCCTCCCTTCTAATCAATGTACCTCCACTCTCCTTACTACTAATGTTACCCCCACCCTCCCGCTTCACTAATGTTTACCGCCACTCTCCTTCCTACTAATGTTACCCGCCACACACCCACTCGCTCCCTTCTACTATGTTACCCCCACTCTCCCTTCTCTAAGTTAATCCCCACTCTCCTCCCTTCTACTATGTGTACCCTCACGTCTCCTCGTCTAATTTACCCACTCCCTCTACTAGTACCCCTCTCCCTCTGCACTAAGTGTATCCCCAGCCTCCCTTCTACTAATGTTATCACCACCCTCCCTCTACTAAGGTTAACCACCACCCTCACGGGTGACTACATACCTCCGCCATCTAGAGTCCCACTACTAATCGACCACCCTGCTACTAATGTACACACCCCACTCCCTTCTACTAATGGTACCCCCACTCATCCCTCGTTACTCAATTACCCCCCACCCTTACTTAACCAACCTCCCTGCTACTATATGGACCCACCACTCCCTTCTACTAATGTTACCACCCCCACCCTCCCTGTCTACTAATGTGTGCCACCATCCCTCCCTCTTCTAATGGTTACCCCAACTCGCCACTTACAGTTACAAACACCACTCTTCTCAATCCGTTCCCCCTTACGTACTAATAGTTACCCCAACGCTCCCTTCGACTATGTTACCCCCACCCTCCTTCTCTAATGATTACCCCACCCTCCCTTCTACTATGTACCCCACCCTCCCTTCTACTAATGTTACCCCCCCCACACCCTCCCTCCCTTCTACTAATGTTACCCCCACTCTCCCTTCTACTAATGTTACCCCCCCCTCTTAAGATTACCCTCCCCTATCTATAGCTAATGTAGCCCCACCACTCCCTTATACTAATGGTTACCCCCACCTCCCTTCTACTAATTTACACCACACCCATCCTTCTACTAATGTTACCCACCCCGTCCTATCACCACTCCCTGCTACTAATGTTACCCCCACCCTCCCCTTCTACTTATGTTACCACCAACCACCTCCCTCTACTAATGTTACCCCCACCCTCCCCTTCTACTTCTCCTTTTTACCCAAACAAAAACATTCCCAGACTTCCCTGTTTTCCCCCAGTAACGGACCGCCCATTCAGCAATGTGAATGGCTAATAAAAGGAGAGGAAACCAAGACCAGGTCCACACATTATTGTCACATCCCAGTACATTGACCTTGTCAGCAATAGTTTTCCGTTTCACTTACATTAATACAGGACTAAGTCAAGGGTATATTTGGTTTTAGTTGTAAGTTAATATAAATCTCCAAATTGCCAAATTTCAACTAGAATCCATTATATGGTATTTCCAGTGTATGAATACGGTGAGTGTAAGAAGAATAATGAGTGAAGGAATGATACTGTCAAGTGTAGGAATGATAATGAGCTGTACAGATGTATAGCGATGCATTACACGTGTAGTTGAGTAACATGATAATCGTACGTGTAAGAGAATGATAATACTGTCAGTGTAAGGCATGATAGATACTGTCAGTGTACAGGAATGATAATACGGTCAGTGTTGTAAGGATGATATCATACGGTCAGTGTAAGTGAATGATATCCGGTAGTGTAAGGAATGATAATTACGTCGTACGGATGATCTCTGTCATAGGATATAGTATAATACGGTCAGTGTAAGGAATGATAATACTGTCACGTGTAAGGATGATAATACTGTCAGGAAGGAATAATATACGTCAGTAAGGTACACTTGTCATGGTAAGGAATGATAATACTGTTCAGTGTAAGGAATGATAATACTGTCAGTGTAAGAGGATTATATACTGTCAACGTGTTAAGGATGAGTGGTCATGTAAAATGATAATAATCGACTGTCAGTGTAAGGAGTGATAATACACGTGTCAGTGAAGAGGAATGACTATACTCCTGTCAGGGTAAGGAACTGATAATACGGTCAGTGATAAGGATGATAATAATACTGTCAGTTAGGTATCCAGGAAAGGAAGGATGTACTGGTCAAGTGAAGATATCGAGTCAGTGTAAGGAATGATAAACGGTCGAGTGGAATATGGAAAAATACTGTCAGTGGTAAGGAATGATAATACGGACAGTGTAAGGACATGATTAATACTGCAGTGTAAGGAAGATAAATCTGTCAGTGTACAAGAGATATAATACTGTCAGTGTAAGGAATGATAATACTGTCAGATGAAGGACTGATATATTAAACCTTCAGTGTACGATCATCGGACATGTATATAATACAGTCGTAAGGACATATAAAACAGATACTCGTCAGTTGTATGTAAGGAATGAATACTGTCAGTGAAAGGAATTATAATACTGTCAGTGGTAAGGAATGATAAATACTGTCCCAGTTTAAGAGATAATGCGTCTGACAGGAATATGAAGTACTGTCAGTGTAAGGAATGATAATGACTGTCAGTGGTAAAGGAAAGATTATAATACTGTCAGTGTAAAGGATGATTAATACGGTCAGTGTAAGATGAATAGGTAATGAAATACGGTTCATAGATAATGGATCTGTCAGTACGGATAGCGGTCAGTGTAAGGACATTGATAATATGTCAGTGTAGGAATGATATACTATCAGTGTAAGGACATGATTAATACTGTCAGTGTAAGGAATGATATAATACTGTCAGTTGTAAGGATGATAATACTGTCAGGTAAGGAATTGAATACTGTCAGTGTAGGAATGATAATACTGCAGTTTGTAAGGAATGATAAACTTTCAGTGTAATGGAAATGGATAATACGGACAGTGTCAACGATGAACTGCTGACGTTAAGTGAACGTGCAGTGTAAGAATGAATACGTATAGGAATGATAATCTGTCAGTGTAAGGAATATAACTATGTCAGGTAAGTACTGATAATACTTCATGTGAGAGGAATGATATACTGTACAGTGTAAGGAAATGATAATGGCAGAAGGAGATCTCATGTGTAGGAAATGATAATGACTTGGTCCAGGTAAGGCATGATATTCGAGCAGTGTAAGGATAGATTAAATACTGGTCAGGTGTAAGGAATGATAAACTGTCAGTGTAGAATAACAGCCCGTTGAAGTGTGAATAATACTCAGTGTAAGGAATGGATAAGCGGTCGTGATGTCAGTGTAAGGAAATGATTAATAGTACAGTGTAAGGAATTGATAATACTGTCAGTGAAGGAATGATATAACTCATTAAGGACATGATCATATGTGCGTAGAATGAATAGAGGGTACTGATAAACGTTCAGGTAAGGAATGTAATATACTGTCAGTGTAGGAATGATACAACGGATCGTGTAAGGATGATAATACTGTCATTGGAAGTGAATAGGTGTAATTGTAATACTGGTCTCAAGAATGATCCGTATAGGAATGAATCTAGGTAAGGAAATGATATACGGACAGTGTCAGGCAATGATAAGTACGGTTCGAGTGTACGGAATGATAGATACGGTCAGTGTACAGATGAATAATGCGAAGTGATTCCGTGTAAGGAAATGATAATGACTGTCGTGTACGGAATGATAATGACTGTCAGTGTATGCGGTCAGTGAATGATATAATACGGTCAGGTGTAAGGACTGATAATACTGTCAGTGGTAAGGAATAATAACTGCAGAACGGATGTAAAACGCAGTTGTAAGGAATGATAAATACTATCAGTGTAAGGAATGATAAATACCGTCATTGTAGGAGCGATAATACTGTCAGTGTAAGAAGGTAATACCGTCCGTTGATAAGATACTAATGTACTGTCGGTAAGGAATGATAATCTAACTGTCAGGTGTTAAGGAAATGTAATACTGGTCAGTGTAAAGGAATGATATAATAGGGAAATCGTACAGTGTAAGGAATTGATATAACTGTCAGTGTAAGGATGATATACTGGTCAGTGTAAGGATGATAATGACTCAGTGTAAGGAATGATAATTACTGTCAGGTAGAGGGATGCATATACTGTCAGTATGTAGTAATGATAATACTGTTCAGGTGTAAGGAATGATAAATACTGTTCCAGTGTTAAGGAATGATTAAGTGTCAGTGTAATGAATCGAGTGTAAGGAATGATAAACGTAGGTAAGGCGATTATGTCAGTTATAGGGAATGATACTACTGGAGGGATCCTTGGTAGAGGATGGATATATCGGACAGTGTATGGATATAAAATGCGTGACGAGTGTAAGAGATGGATAATACTGTCAGTGGTAACAATAATTGATAATCGGCGTGCAGTTTAAGGAAGATAATACTGTCCATTGTAATGAATATAATACTGTCAGTATATAGAGGAACATGATATACTGTCAGAATGTAACGGATGATAAGGTACTAATGTCAGTGTAGAAGAATAAAATGAAACGTAGTCTGGGAAGTCATTTAAGGACTGTATAATACCATGTCAGTTGTTAGGGAGGATGTGAGTGACATACACTAGGTCAGGTGGTTGGAGGGAGGGGAGATTGGCTAGAACTGAGCGAAGTAGGTGGAGAGTGTACGCGGAGTCGCAGTGATAAATCGACTAAAAAGTCAAAGAATGTATGTGAAGTGAACGAATACTGTCATGGGAAGGTAAGTGATGATAAGGATACAATTACAGTGTGTCGTCGGACGATGGGGGTCTGATACTGTTCAGAGGGGTACATGTACTAATACTGTCAGGTGAGATGTGTAAATGGATATAAACATGTCATTGGTAAGGAAGATAATCGGTCAGTGACAAAAGACAAGTGTATGTCAACGCGTATATTGTGAGGACACTGATGTACAAATAAGCTGTCGACTGGTGTAAAAGAGGATCTGACATAACTATTGCGCGTATGTGTGGTAAAGGCATGAAATAATACTGTCATTGGGTAAGGACTGGGCCAAAAGGTACGGTTCAGTGTAGAGAGAATGATCAAATACCTGTCAGTGGTAGGAAGGTGAGGTAAATATCACTGTGATCAAGTGTGTGAAAGTGAGATGAAAAATAAAATACATCAGTACGAGTGTACGAGGGGAAGATAAATACATTGGTGCAGGTAATGGTAATGAGGCTGATATACGGTCGTAGGTGATAAGTGAAAATATAATAGCATGTCATTGTGTCAAGAGCAATGATAATGACGTGGGTAGGTGCCGGGGTGTAGTGATAGCTACATACTGAAGACTTAGCTATGTGTAGGACGGAGTGATAATACGTGAAGTACGTGGTAAGAAGTAGGGGGAGGACATAAATGGACACGGGTCAGTAGGATAACGGAAGGTGTAAGAATGACAAAGGTAGTGTAAAAGAATGTACAGGGTAAATACTATGGATCACTTGTGCGGACGGAATCAGTCGAGTACTGTCAGAAGGTGTAAACGGTCAATTCAATATGTCAGTGTGTAGTGAGAATCAATACTATGTCCAGTGATACGGCTGTGATAATGACTGTCAGGATAGGCGGGAATGAGGGGGACACACTGACGTATCCAGTGTAAGGACAATGAAGTAATACGGTCGTGTAAGAATGATCCTTACGGTGGTCCACGCCTCTGTAGGAAGTCGATATAGTGTCAGTGCTACCTAGACATCATAAGTAAAAAAGAAGTAGAATCTCGTACCAGTATAAACGAATGCAATAATATGGCCATACTGTCAGTGTATGTGATTTAATACATCTCGGTGTGTCACAGTGCGAATTGTCAATGACTATAGCTCATCAGACTCTGTCAATCGTGTGGTGTGGGTGACAGTATTGATAATTATCTGGACGATCGCATTCTATGCATCGGTACCATGTGGATTAGTAGGCTGTGTGTGCACGGTAATCTTGCTTTCATTGTGACTCACTGTCAGCAGATAAAGTTTGGTGTGATCTTGATACTGCATCGCTGTCATACAGGTGGATGAACAACTGATTCACGTGTTGGGGTGTCGATAAAAAAAAACATGATGTCAGTGTAAATTGTGACCATGTGTGGATGATGTGTGTCATAAAGAGGAGTGTTAATTGACGTTGGGTTTGATGTCTGTCAGAGTCACAGTCTCATGACACATATACCTTTGGGACCCTTATTTCAGTGTAGGGGCTGTGTACCAGAAAGACTGGCCGTCTTTGTTCGTAAGGAATGCATCATACTGGTGGGGTCGCGGAAATGCAGAGGCACGTAAACCGGTGGGTAGTGCGTGTGTCTGCCCTCGTTGTTGCTCACTGCGGGTGTCATGCGTGGTGGGTGACGGCGCAGGGAGTGTAATGATATATCTGTCAGGGGGGGGTGGGGGGAAGACTGAGATATGGCGGCGCGTCCACGGTGCTGTATAGGTTACAACTGATAAGCGGGCAGGTAAGAATGAGAAGAACCTGG
>JAACNH010000934.1:0-23801 GCA_019447015.1 Hymenochirus boettgeri | reverse complement strand
CCCCACCCTCCCTTCTACTAATGTTACCCCCACCCTCCCTTCTACTTCTCCTTTTACCCAAACAAAAATACATTTCCAGACCTTCCCTGTATTTTCCCCCAGTACGGACCGTCCTCTCAGCATGTGACTGGCTAAAGGAGAAACAAGACCAGGTCCCACATTACTGTCCACATACCAGTACATTGACCTTGGTCAGCAATAGTGTTTCCTTTCACTTACATTTAATAAAGGACTAAGTCAAGGGTTATCGGTAATTAATATAAATCTCCAATATTGCCAAATTTCAATAGAATAGTATTAATGGTATTTCAGTGTATGAATACGGTGAGTGTAAGGAATGATAATACTGTCAGTGTAAGGAATGATAATACTGTCAGTGTAAGGAATGATAATACTGTCAGTGTAAGGAATGATAATACTGTCAGTGTAAGGAATGATAATACTGTCAGTGTAAGGAATAATAATACGGTCAGTGTAAGGAATGATAATACTGTCAGTGTAAGGAATGATAATACTGTCAGTGTAAGGAATGATAATACTGTCAGTGTAAGGAATGATAATACGGTCAGTGTAAGGAATGATAATACTGTCAGTGTAAGGAATGATAATACTGTCAGTGTAAGGAATGATAATACTGTCAGTGTAAGGAATGATAATACTGTCAGTGTAAGGGGCCCCCGGAACTTCTCACTGGATAATTTCCATATAGAGAGAATTGCTGATTCCTGTAAAGTGATTGATCAGGTGCAGAGAATAAGAGGGATTGTACGGATTGTGAATTGTATGGATTGTATGGATTGTGGATTGTATGGATTGTATGGATTATGGATTGTATGGATTGTATGGATTGTGGATTGTATGGATTGTATGGATTATGGATTGTATGGATTGTATGGATTGTGGATTGTATGGGTTGTATGGAACTTATGGATTGTATGGATTTTATGGATTGTATGGATTGTGGATTTTATGGATTGTATGGATTGTGGATTACATGCATTTTATGGATTGTATGGGTTGTATAGGTTGTATGGATTGTATGGGTTGTATGGATTGTGGATTGTATGGATTGTGGATTGTATGGATTGTGTATTGTATGGGTTGTATGGATTGTATGGGTTGTATGGATTGTGGATTGTATGGATTGTATGGATTTTCCAGTAACATCTAAGTTGCCGTCACTATATTTGGTTTCAAATAAAAGATCAGACAGAAGGAAATTCCAATTGGCTTTGTGTTTAGTCTAACTTGGTGTTACTCTGTTAGTTGGTTTTACTCAATTACTTGGTGTCACTTTGTTACTTAGGGGCATATTTATAAAGGTTCGTTAACTTTTGGCGGCCGTTTTCGCGGACATTAACGCTAAATATGCCCCTTAGTGTTACTCCATTATTTGGTTTTACTCTGTAACTTGGTTTTACTCTGTAACTTGGTGTTACTCTGTTACTTAGTTTTACTCAGTTACTTGGTGTTACTCCGTTAGATGGTGTTACTCCATTTCTCGGTGCTACTCTGCAACTTGGAGTTACTCCTTTAGTTGGTTTTACTTAGTTACTTGGTGCTACTCTGTTACTTGGTCTTACATTGTTGCTTGATGTTACTCTCTTACTTAGCTTTACTCTGTTGCTTGATGTTACTCTCTTACTTAGCTTTACTCTGTTACTTGGTATTACTCCGTTACTTGGTGTTACATTGTTGTTTGGTGTTACTCTGTTACTTCATATTACTCTGTTACTTGTTACTCTGTTACTTAGCTTTACTCTGTTACTTGGTGTTACTCTGTTACATAGCTTTACTCTGTTACTTTGTGTTACATTGTTGTTTGGTGTTACTCTGTTACTTCATATTACTCTGTTACTTAGTTTACTCTGTTACTTCATATTACTTTGTTACTTAGGGGCATATTTATAAAGGTTTGTTAACTTTTGGCGTCCGTTTTCGCGGACATTAACGCATAAATCACGTTTACCGCGATTTATAAAAGTCTGAAAACGGCCGCGAAAAGTTAACGAAGCGTTAACCTTTCGCGGCGATACTTACCTGTTACCCCCGCTTCTATTTATAAAGCGGCGGTACTGGTTTCGCTCGGCTAGCATCGGCTGTTTTACTTCGCCACCTTGAAGGTGGCGAAGTCATGTATGGGTTGTATGGATTGTGGATTGTATGGGTTGTATGGATTGTGGATTATATGGATTTTATTGATTGTATGGATTGTATGGGTTGTATGGATTGCGGATTGTATGGATTGTGGATTGTATAGGTTGTATGGGTTGTATGGATTGTATGGATTTTATGGATTGTATGGATTGTGGATTTTATGGATTGTATGGATTGTGGATTACATGAATTTTATGGATTGTATGGGTTGTATGGGTTGTATGGATTGTATGGGTTGTATGGATTGTATGGGTTGTATGGATTGTATGGATGGTGGATTGTATGGGTTGTATGGATTGTATGGATTGTGGATTGTATGGATTGTATGGATTGTGGATTGTATGGATTGTATGGGTTGTATGGATTTTGGATTGTATGGATTGTGGATTGTATGGGTTGTATGTATTGTGGATTGTATGGATGGTGGATAGTATGGGTTGTATGGATTGTGGATTGCATGGATTGTATGGGTTGTATGGATTGTGGATTGTATGGATTGTATGGATTGTATGGGTTGTATGGATTGTGGATTGTATGGAAGGGAACGGTGTGTAGCTACAGTACATGGTAAGAAGTCAATGTAAACAAAAGAAAAAATAAGACTTACGGCGTCCAGGGAGAATTTATTAATATTAACCTTATTTAGTTCCTTTCTGTACCATAATCCTCGTTACAATGGCCTAGATAAACTGCACTAGCTCCCTCAGTACCCGAGGATGTATTTTAATAATATCCGTCCAGGAGATGTATTACTTATTAAACCTTATTTTAGTTTTCTTCTTCTGTATACCAATATCCTCGGTTACAATGGCCTAGATTAAACTGAAACTTAGCTCCCTAATTACCCGATGATGTATTTTAAATATACCATATCCTCCGATGAGATTTATTATATTAAATAACCTTATTTTTTCTTTTTCTGTACCATATCCTCGGTTAACCAAGTGCCACTTGAATCTGTTATATAATATGATATAACCAATGACCAAGCACAGGACGTAACTAGTGTGGTGGGTTTGGTGCAATCCTTGTGCGGTGTGATTGTGTTAGCAAGGGGACCACACACCTTGTTACTTGCCCGATAGCCGCAAGTGTCTGGTGTTAAAGTTGAAGGAGCAGTGGGAGTGAATGAAGTTCCCAAAACGACAAACCAAACTATCCAGGGGTTTGACAATAAATGCGTCCCAGAACATTGTGTTATGTGATGTTGTGTGTGCCATTCATTACAGTAGATGGTCATGTCGAAAGTTTAATCACTCCGGATAGAACTATATATTTATTACAACCCACACACCAAAAACATGGATGGAAAATGAAAGACCTGGTTTGCTGTTTTGTCTCTCCGGAGGGGCACCATAGGGATCCTAGTGAGCTCATGTATTTCTACAATGGGTCCCTCCAGTAAGGACCCAACATGATCGCATCACCTAGTGGAATGACAGAGCGGAGTTTGTACGTGGGAGGAAGTTAGAAACGTGCCTTTAGGTGACCTCGAGTAGGTGAATGGGATATAATTGTTTTAATTGAACTCATCCTTCTGGTCGGCCGATACATTTTTAATGACTTAAGCCCCCATTTTTGGCGCACTGCCAAGTAATCAAGGAATCCGCGCCGTGGGAACGTTTACTGGACAGTTCAATGAATCACACAAAAGGTTAAATTTCCATCTTGGTTTTGACGCAGGTAAAAGTATTTTTATTAAGGTAGACAACAAAAAACAAATAAAGTTAGAGATTCGACAGCTGCTGGGTGGTCTCAGGAACCGTCAGGATAAGCCCGGATGCAACAATCTCCATTTCCGGGCCCTACCCTATCTGATGGCCATCGGCCCTTTGTAAATGACGTCCTGTAGACACAATGTTAATTGTGCCAGATATGTTGTTTTAACATTTAAGGGAGCAGTGAACCCCCAGTTTTAACGGTGCTATCAGTTCGTTTTGGTCCTCTAACCAACCACGTAACGGCAATTATCTCCACTACCCTGCGGGCCCGTAATCTTTGCCTTGTTCACATGGTGTGGAACACACACCTCCTCCTTCTCTTGGGTCTTTACACACAATCCTGCATCGGCCCGTTTGGGTCATGTGTTTATCCCGTAACCATTTGGGTTTATTGAAACAGAACATCCATCAGTGTTTTAAATGAGCCAGTTAGAATCAACTGATCTGTCCACGGTCAACAAAGGCTGTGGGATTCTCCACTCCTTGACTATATAAACATGAACATGTCCATTTGATTAATTTACATCATCATCACCATCGTATTGACAGCACATGACATCAAGTTTTAGATTGGGAGAACTTCCCATGGCCATGGTAATAACGGATATCTAGTTGAACGTACATATTGGCTGGTCATGTAACAATGTTTTATCCTCACTGGACATGACTGGTACAAGGTCGACTAATTCATGGGGACTGTCCCAGCCACTAAATTCTACAGCAATAGTATTAAATTTCAATTTGCATTATGTGAATTCCACATGCGTGTTGTCCCTCTACTGGCTGCTACTGCAGTTAATAGACAATCTCTTACTTCATAATATAATAAATAATCATTTGTTTTGGAGATGGTTAGGAAGATGGTCCTTGTTACTTTTGTTGGAGACACATTTGACTCTGTAAGTCTTTATAAATGGTTTGGAGGGTTTTTCCATATGCCCTTATCGCTAAAGATGGCGGTCTCCATCACAGCATTTATTCTCCAATTAACTAATGAAACGGCATCAGCAACAACACTTTGGTTTTCCTCTGTTTGTGGGCCCAAGATTTCCTTGCTTCTCCCTGTGTTCGCCATGTCAACATGACCGTTCCAGATCTATGATATTTGAAAAGAATGACAGACCAGACTCCACTGAATGTCGCCGAAGGTCGTTACAAACACACCCTGTGGGGGGGGATTTTGACGAGTCCCTCTCCAACCGAGACCTTATTCCCAACATTCCCGGTCCTGGGTATGGAGAATCCAGGCGAATCCAACCCAACACCACCAATTGCTCTGGGGTAGGAATGTCTGTCTAAAATGTCCTATTTCCAGGAGAAATTCCAACCCCAACACCACCAATTGCTCCGGGTAGGATGTCGGTCTAAATTTCATTCCAGGAGAATCCAACCCAACACCACTCCCAATTTGCATTCATGTTCCGGCTGCTGACCATGTGAGTCAGTGTACATCACAACGTTATGTTTCCGGTCATTCATTGTTAGCAATAACAAAATTCCATAAACAGAATTGCAAAAACAAATTAAATTGGAATCCAAGGCAAAAAAGTTCTTTTTCTGCCCGACACTCCATTGTATCCTCCAGAATGTTCTCTAATTTACCAAGAACAACCTTGCAAATAAAATCAAGACTGGAGGCCTTTATGTCCACGTAAAGGAATTATCGTCTGAAAAAGAGGGTTCTTTCTTTCTGGCCAACACGGGGGAAACATGAAAATAAACAAAACAAGTGAAGCAACAAAGGTCTCAATCTCTCTTTCATAGCTAATTGAAGTGCAGGAATGGTCTGTGCCACAGCCCGTCTCCCTGTTTATTAAACATGGGGGGCTCCTGAATCTGACACACTTAACCAAGAAAACATCTTTAAAGTTCACATGTTAGCCCAGTAATTACTTACTCAGCCTACGAATCTTTTGTCAACAAGGGTTGAACTGACCTCACAGTTACTCTCATGGATAGCAGCTGACTCAGCAGTATCCGACTTTGACTTGCAGTATGCCCCGGTGAAAGGTTTTAATGGCTGTGGGGAAGTTCCCTCTATATGATGAGGCCAAGAAGTTTGTACGTTGATAAGATGTGAAGTACAAGCAGGAAAAAAGGACAACCAAACAACAAATAGTAACGAGGACACAAACCAACCTCATGGAGACTGTTCATCTGGCTTCGCCAAGGGAAACGGGTTTTCTGTTTCGTCATAATAATAAAGACATTTTGTTTAATTGTGTCACTGTCCAACGTGTTGACAATTTCACTTAGACATTAATTCACTTTCATAGGCTGGGCTCACAGTTATGAGATGTGTGATCTCTTGGGATGAGATGAATGGAGATGTTTTGTTGACGATGAAGAGGATGGAGATGTTCATTGGTGAGGATGATGTGAGGTTGTTGGCCATGCAGATACTAAAGTGGCAAACTGGAGTGAAATAATGGAGATATTGAGTAGAATAGTTTTCAGTATAGTTGCAGTCATAGTCCATAGTGTCGCAGCAGTGTTGTAAGTATACTAGTAGTTCATAGTAGTATCAGTCCAGGGTACCCCCGGCGGGCCGCCGGCGACCTCAACAGGCCGATGGTTGGCCGGCGTTTGATCCGACGCGACGTCTACGGCCTGGCGACATCCAACCCCACTCAGGGTCGCCGCTGCCAGGCAGACTCAGGGAGCCATGTTGCCAGCCGCTTTTTTCTTCTTTTTCCTTCAGCCATCTAATGCGATGGCATCTGAGTTCCGCGGCGGAAAGCTCCCTCTTTATAAGTAGGTTTGCAGAAATCCATACTCCGTTTCTGATTGGTCATTTTTTAATGCTTGGTTTAATCTTTACATTAACCAATCAGATTTCAGAAACTTTCCGAAATCTAATTGGTTAATATACACACGAAGGGCCGCGGAAGGGGGGGGGCCCCTGTTCGAGCGTGCGGGACCCCCTTACAAGCCCCAAAAGGGACCGCCCGCTGGAGGGGCCTCCCCACCTCCCAGTGGCTCCCTCCCTCCCCATCCACCATCCCTTCCCTCGGGATGGCCGGGGCGGGGGGCTTAGAGGGGTTGCTGGGGAGGGGGTGCGGCCGCTGGTGGACTCCTAACCTAATCCCGTTCCGAGATTGCTCGATGCCGGGGAACGGGTTGGGCTGCTGGGAATTGGCGGCGGGTTTGGTCTCTCTGCGCGCCGGCGGGGGGTTGGGCGGGGTGGGCCGTGTCTCCCGGGGCGGTGCGACCACCCGCCGCGGGTTGCTCCCATCCTCCCCGCGGGGCGGGAGGCTAAGTAATCGGCTGACTTCAAACCACCTTCAATTGGCAAGTAAAACAGCCGTACTAGCAGGCGAAACCAGTCACAGAACAAGCCGCTTTATACTAGAAGCAGCGGTACAGGTAAAGATAATCGCCGGAAGGTTAACGCCTTTAAAAAACTTTTCGCGCCCGTTTTTTCGGGGAACCTTTATTAAATCGCGTTAAAAAAACAAACACGGTGATTTTGCATTAATGTGTCAGTGAAAACGGCCCGCGAAAAGCTTAACAAGCCTTTATATAATAACTATGCCCTTAAGTTTGCAAAGCAGGCCCAGGCATCAGTTGTAGTAATTAGTATAGAGTAGTATATTCCAATTTAGGTAGTAGTTTGGTAAGTAGTTACTATTAATATATTTGTTAGTAATAGTCATAGGTTTCAGAAACTGTAGTAAATAGTAATAGTAGTGGTTCGTCCCAAGTTTAGCAAGTAAGTGTATTTAATAGAAAAGTAATAGTATCGTTCAGTTTTAGTAATAGTGTAGTAAGTAGTGTAGTAATAAACAGTTCTAAGTTAGGTAGTAGTGTAGTAAGTAATTATAAAATAGTACTGTATAGTTCTAGTTGTAGGAGTAGTGTATTAGTAATTATATTAGTATAGTTTTTGCAGTATAGCCTAGTGTAGCAGCAGTGTCTAAGTAGTATGTCATATATAGTTCCTAGTTTTATAGTAGTGTAGTAAGTAGTTAAAGTAATAGTATAATCCTAGTTTCTAGTAGTGTAGTCAGAGTAGTATAGTATTAGTAATAGTGCAGTTATCTCATAGTGGTATCAGCAGTGTAGTTACCGTAGTATGTAATAGTATAATCTAGTTTAGTAGTGTTTAGTAATAATTAATATAGTATTATTCTAGTTGCAGTATAGTCATATTGTATCAGTGATATAGTATATTATAGTTTCTATCCTTAGTAGTCGTATAGTAAGTAGTATTTTAATAGTATGTTGTCGTATAGTCATGGTGTAGCAGCAGTGGTAAGTAAAGTAGTATATAATAGTATAGTTTCTAGTTTTTAGTAGTAGGTAGAAGTATTAATATAGCATTATTATAGTTGCAAGTATAGTCATAGTGTATCATAGTATAGTATAGTCTAGTTCTAGTTTAGTAGAAGTGTAGTATAATTAATATAGTATTATTAATAGTTGCAGTATAAGTCCTGGTGTAGCAGTGTAGAGTATAGTATAGTTCCTAGTTTAGTAGTTAGTTGTAGTAAGTGGTCTAAATAATCGTATAGTCCTAGTTTGAGTAGTAGCGAAGTTGTAGTAAGTGGTCTCCTCCTGTACTCGTTCTCGTTTCGTCGTCGTGTCGTACGTCCTCTCCGTCGTCCCGTCTTCGTCCTCACGTGGCAGTATCGTCATCGAGTAGCAGTATTAAATAATAGTATAGTTCTAGTTTCGTATAAGTGTAGTAAGTAGTACGTATTATTTATAATTGCAGTATAGGCATCGTGTAGCCGTCGTATCGTAATAGTATAGTTGTTACTTATTTTCGTATTAAGCTAGTCAGTATATCGTCCCTCGTATCGTTCTCGTTTCGTCGTCGTGTCGTAGTCGTCTCCTCCTCGTCTCGCGTTCGTTTTTCGTCTTAGTGTAGTCATCGTCTAGTATTAGTCTAGTGGCAGTTTAGTCATAGTGTAGTTCTAGTTAGTATAGTGTAGTACTTAGTATGTAATGTTAGTTTCTAGTTTAGTAAGTAGTGGTCGTAAGTATTATAAATATTATATAGTGGCACTGCAAGTATAGTCATAGTGTAAGCAGCATGTAGTAAGTTAGTATCAGAAAGTATAATTCTAGTTTAGTATTAGTGTATAGTAATTAAGATAGTAATTATTTATAGTGGCAGTATAGTCATGTGTAGTTCTAAGCTTAGTATAGTGTAGTAAGTAGTATAGTAAGTCATAGTTTCTAGTTAGTATGTGTAGTAAGTAGTATAATAATATCTAATTCTAGTTTAGTATTAGTGTCGATATTAATTCATTAGTATTTTATAAGTTTTTTTTGCATATAGGTCATAGTGTAGTTCTAGCTTAGTATTAGTGTAGTAAGTAGTATAGTCATAGTGTAGTCTAGCTTAGTATAGTGTAGTTAGTAGTATCGTCAATAGTATAGCTGCCAATTACCAATAATATTATATCCCCACGTGTTGTGTTTGAGGCCCCAGTAACTCCCCTGGTTATGGGCCAGAAATCTACCAATGAAAGTAACTGAACCAGACAAACTGGAAATCGGACCCTATTGAAAGTGAAAGTCCGGGGACTAGGAGACGGATGCATGTGGGAATTGTTGCGAGTTCCAGAATGTGGAATTAGCAGCGGATTTCCCACAAATTTTCCTCCTCGTGTGACCTCCATACAGAGAAAAAAACCTTGGGCTTTCAGCATCTCTGTCCCTCGCTAATCCCATGACTCTGCTGAAATGGAGCCCTTCATGATGTCACGGTAAAATTACACACCGCGTCTTAAATATCGTCCTGGGCTTTTATGGCTCTCGAAGGAACGCGCCATGACAGGGCCCTGAGATTAGCCTCATTAGCGTCCCCGTAACGTTCCTGAATTTTCCAATCATCTCCTCACCGCAGTCCATCACTTATTTTAAGGCCTAAAGTATCTGCTTTCAGCTTTGTTCCTGACATTGTCTTGTTCTACACTGGACACACACACTGTAACGAATCATTTTCCCTTGTGTAAACTATTGTTGTGATGCAATACTGGTGGCACTTGCAAAAGATGGGGCTATTACCTATCTAAGGTGTCGTGGAAGTGTTTACCACGTTATCCACACATTTTCGGACATTTTTTCCATTGACTATAATATTAACTCAGAATAACAAAATTATACAAACAATGGCCCCCAATCCACCCTACACCGAGACAGGTACACCACCTACTGATACAAAAAAAACCCTACACCTACACAGGTCCACCCCACCTACTGATACACCCCTACACCCTCACGACACAGGTACAACACACCTACTGATACAACCCTACACCCTCTACAACCCTACAACAGACAACAGGTACACACAGGCCCCACCATAACTGATACCACCCCACAACCCTCTACACCCTACAACACGACACAGGTACACACACCTACTGCTCACCCCTACACCCTCTCACACCCTCACAGACACAGTACAACACACCTACTTTAAAAATACAAACAACAACCTACACCTCTACACCCTACACACCACAAGGTACACACACCTACTGAATACAACCCTACAACCCTCTAACACACACACCCTACACGACACAAGAGTACCCACACCTACTGATACAACCCTACACACCCTCCAGAACCAGGGTACACCCCTACTGATACAAACCTACACCCTCACACCCTAAACAACCCTACACGACACAAGTACACACACCTACTGATCAAAACCCTACAAACAACCCTCTACAAACCTACACAGAACACAGGTAACACACCCCTACTCTAAAACCCTACACCCTCTACAAAACCTACACATACACAGGTACCACATCTACTGATACAACCCACAACCCTCTACAAACCCCTACACAGACCAGGTAACATCACACCTCTGATACAACCCTACACCCCTCTACAACCCTACAAACAGACACAGGTACAACAACACATCTACTGATACACCCTACAAAACCCCTACTACACAAACCTAACACAGGGCAGACACATGGTACACACACCTACATGATACAACCTCTACAAACACCCTCTACAAACCCTCAACAGACCCAGGTCAACACACAACCATACTGACCAACCCTACACCCTCTACAAACCCTACACAGACAACAGGTAACACACACCTCCGGATCCAACCCTACACCCTCTACACGCCTACACAGACAGGGAATGGTCACACACACATACTGATACCCCTCGACACCCTCTCCCCCTACACAGACAACAGGTACACACACCTACTGATACACCCCTACATCCTCCTTCCTTCCTCCCCATCCTACACAGACATAGGGTACACACACCTCTGTAACATCCCTACAAACACACCCTTTCTACAACCCTACCCTACACACACACATGTACACAACACCTACTGATACACCCTAACACCCTCTAACACCCTACACCTACCAGACATAGGTACACACACCTACTGTACAACCCTACACCCTCTACAACAAACACCCTACACAGACCAGGTACAACACAACCTACTGATACACCCCTACATCCTCCCCAATCCATCAGGGGAAGACGGAGGACAGGACGGGCCCATGTACCCAACACCTACTGATACACAATCCCTACAAGGAGAGGAACACCCTGTGTCTTTCTACCCCAACCAAAGGGGGCGAATGGGAAGCAGGGGGGCGGAACACACACATTTACAGCGGTGCACCGGGACTGAATAAGGGGCGGAGGGGGGAAAAAAAAAAGGGGGGGGGGGGGGGGACCCCGGGTCAAAAAAACATCCAGTAAAATTCGCGGCGGGCCAAGGTGCACTACCAGACAAAAAAGGGGGGGGAACAGGTACACAACCTACCTTATACACCCCACACCCCCCAATGGACATTTTAAATGTATTAGCCATCATTGTACTACCTGGTACCACTGGACTGAAACAAAGATTTGGCAGAGTTCCCACTGGAATCCAAACAGACAAACAAGGGCTGCAGGAGGAGCCATTTTAAGATTCTTGTGTTCAACGCATACAAAAGCATAGACATTGTGTTCCCGGCACGTGACTGTCCAATGTGGTGTGTAACACAGGTACTTTGTGGTGTGGGATTCAGCATGGACCCGGGGACGAGGATATCCCACTGCCTGGAAGGTCACGTGAACTCAAGAGGGAAAAAAACACACCAAATGAAATAGTTGTACACAAAAGACCAAATCTAAAGGCCGGGGTAGTTGTCTGGCTATGAAATTGCAATGCAACATGGCACACTTGAAAAACAAGATAAACAGAAGAGGAAACTGTGTTTCAGAGCCTTGGAGCCGAGCCATGCAGTTTTCTCCATTTCATGACCTAAGGCTGCAGATGGTTTTTATTTATTGTTTCAGCACCTCAACACAGTCAGATAGTCTACATACAACTTTCTAAAGGCCGAGACCTGCTAACCAGCAGAGCTCAGAACTGGTCCATTTCCAGTATGATAGCCTTCCCTCCCGCCGATGCACATAGGGCTTAGACAAACTGCACAAATGTTTACCATATAAATCATTGGTAGACACAATGTCCATTGGCTTTGTAGACCCCCAACATTCATTCTTCCTCTTCCCTACCAGAAATTTCCCAATTGTCCAGCCAAGCCAGCGCTCCTCATCACCTGACATCTACATATTTCTCTTCTCCAGATTTATCCCTCTATGGAAGACCCACTGGTCAACTACAAGCGCCAATGGCCCACCCCCCACCAAACTGGGTTCAAGCAATCCCCCAGTATAAATACAACCAAACATCTCACCAAGGTTGGAGATACAGAGCCACCACAGGTGGTCCCCATAACCCATAACCCTGCACATCTGCCCCCGATTTCACCTACACCCTTCCCTGTTAACAAGAATCCCATGAATTATAACATCAGTTTAATAAAATCCCTTCACTGTCATCCCACCCCCACAACTCATTCTTCCAGGGTGCTTCATGTTATCCATCAACAGCTTGTCCCTCATCACCATTCATGGTGGAGCTCTCCAGTGGTCTGTTGTCCATCACTCCCATGAGCGCATGCAACAATACTGAAAGCTGACCCTGGAAAATCCTTAATGGTCTTCTTCTCTGTTAAAGGATCCGAACACCAGCTCATTCCCTCATTATTTTCCTTGTTAAACCTCAATTATGATATATGGCCCCGAACTTCTCCCAGAATAATCAGTGAGTCCCTCATTGCCAGTCATGAAAACCAGTCCAATAGAACAGGACCCCAGTGGCCAACCTTGTTATTTGGATTCTTTTCATCCATTAGAGTGAACGTTAGGCCTGGTTTATGGACTTCCAGTCCCATTAATGGTTACCCCAACCCCTCCCTTCTACTAATTTTAAAAAAATAAACCCCACCCTCCCTTCTATAACTGTTCCCCCCACCCGCCCGTCTACTAATTGTTACCCCCACTCGCGCCCTTTCTAACAATTTTTACCCCCAACCCCCCGGGCCCCTCTCCTTCTACGAATGTTACCCCCACTCTTCTCCTCCCCTTACTACTAATGTTAACCGGGCACCCCCCCCCACTCCCTTCTACTAATGGTACCCACCGTTACCACCACCACCTACCCCCCCCCCACCCTCCCTTCTACTAATGTACCACCCCACCACCCCCCCACTCTCCTCCCTTCTACTATGTTTTACCCCCCCACTCTCCCTTCTACTAAGGTTACCTACCACCAACCCCCACCCTCCCCTTCTACTAATGTTAACCTACCCCCCCCTCCCTTCTACAATGTTACCCTCCACCCCCCACTTCCCTCTACTAATGTGACCCCCCACCCTCTACCTTAACCCCCCACCCTCCCCTTCTACTAATGTTACCCACCCCCCCTCTCCCTTCTCTATGTTACACCCACTCTCCCTTCTACTAATGTACCTTACCCCACCCACCTTCCCTTCTACTAAGTTTACCACCCCACCCTCCCTTCTACTAAAGTGTACCTTGAACCACCACCCCCCCCCTCCCTTCTACTAATGTTACCCCCCACTCCTCCCTTCTACTATGTTACCACCCCCACCCTCCCTTCCTACTAATGTTCCACCCCCACCCACCACCCCCCGCTCCCTTCTAACTAAGTTACCCCCCACTCTCCCTTCTAATAATGTTACCACCCCCACTCTCACCACCCCACTCTCTCTCCCCTTCTACTAATGTATCATCCCCACTCTCCTTCTACTAATGTTACCCTCACTCTCCCCTTCTACTATGTTACCATTACCCCCACGCTCCCTTCTCTATTTTACCCCCACTCTCCCTTTCTACTAATGTTTCCCCCCACCCTCCCTTCTACTAATGTAACCCCCCCCTCCCTTCTACAAGTTAACCCACCAACCCCTCCACCCCCTTCTAACTAATATTACACCACTATCCCCTTCTACTATGTTACCCACCCCCCACCCGTCCCCTTCTACTATGTTTAACCCCACTCCTCTCCCCCCCTCTCTCTCCCTTCTACTAATGTTACCCCCACCCTCCCTTCTACTAATATTACCCCCCCCCCCCCCCCTCCCTTCTACAATGTTACCCACCCCCACCCTCCCTTCTAACTAATGTTAACCTAGCCACCAACCCCCACCCTCCTTCTACTAATGTTGCCCCCACCCTCCCTTCTTCTAATGTTTCCCACCCCACCCCACCCTCGCGTTCTACTAATGTTACCAAAAAACCCAACCCTACCCCCCTTCTAACAGTTACCCACCCCCCCACACACCCCACCCTCCCTTCTACTAATATTAACCCCCCACCCCTCCCTTCTACTAATGTTACCACCCCCACCCTCCCTTCTACTAATGTTACCCCCACTCTCCCTTCTACTAATGTTACCCCCCACCCTCCCTTCTACTAATGTTACCTACCCCCACCCTCCCTTTCTACTAAGTTCCCCCCACCCTCCTTCTCCTAATTTTACCCAACCCTCCCTTCTACTAATGTTACCCACCCCCCCCCACCCTCCCCTCGCCTTCTACAATATTACCCCCACCCTCCCTTCTACTAATGTTACCCCCACACCCTTCCCTTCTACACTAATGTTACCTTATCCACCCCCACCTCCCTTCTACAATTGTTCCCCCACCCTCCCTTCTACAATGTTACCCCCCCCCCGCCCTTCTACTAATGTTACCACCTCCCACCCCCACCCTCCCTTCTACTTCCTCCTTTAATTTAAACCCAAACCCAAAATACATTTCCCCCCAGACCTTCCCTGATTTTCCCCCAGTACGACCGTCCTCTCAGCATGGTGACCTGGCAAAGGAGAAACATAAACCAGGTCCACATTACTGTCACAAAACCCAAAGTACATTGACCTTGGTCAGCAATAGTGGTTTCCTTTCACTTACATTACAAAAAAGACTAAGTCAAGGGTTTCGGTAATTAATATAATCTCCAATATTGCCAAATTTCAATAGAATAGTATTAATGGTATTTCAGTGTATGAATACGGTGATTGTAGGAATGATAATACGTCAGTGTAATGATGATGAAAATACTGTCAGTGTAAAGGAATGATAATACTGTCGTGTAAGGAATATAATACTGGTCAGTGTAATGAAGGATATACTGTCAGTGTAAGGATGAATAATACTGTCAGTGTAAGGATGATAAGAACGGTCAGTGTAAGGATGATAATACGGTCAGGTAGAGGAATGATAAGACGGTCAGTGTAAGGAAGATGAATAAGGTCAGTTAAGGAATGATAATACTTCAGTGTAAGGAATGAATAAACGGTCATGTAAGATGATAATACTGCAGTGTAAGGAATGATAATACTGTCAGTGTAAGAATAATAATTACTGTCAGTGTAGGAATGATAATACTGTCATGTAAGGAATGATATACTGTCAGTGTAGAATTATCATACTGTCAGTGTAAGGAATGATAATACTGCAGTTGTAAGGAATGATAATACTGTCAGTGTAGAATGATAATCATGTCAGTGTAAGGGAATGATAATACTGTCGTGTACGGAATGATAATACTGTCAGTGTATAATGATAATACGGTCAGTGTAAGGAATGAATAATACTGTCAGTGTAAGGATTGATAATACGGTCAGTGTAATGACTGCTAATACGGTCAGTGTAAGGAATGAAAATACTGTCAGTGTACGGAATGATAATACGGACTTGTAAAGGAATGATAATACTTGTCATGTAAGGAATGATAATACTTGTCGTGTAAGGAATATAATACTGTCAGTCTGTAGGAATGATAATAACGGTCAGTGTAGAATGTAATACTGTCTGTAGGCAATGATAATACGGACAGTGTAAGGAAACTGATAATACTGTCAGGTAAGGAATGATAATACTGTCAGTGGTAAGGCATGATAATACTGTCCAGTGTACGTAATGAATAATACTGTCGTGAAGGAATATAATATACTGTTTGTAAGGAATGATAATGCTGTCAGTGTAAGGACTAATTACTGTCATGTAAGGAATTATAATAACGGTCAGTGTAAGGAATGATAATACTGTCAGTGTAAGGGAATTATATCCGGTCCAGTGTAAGAATGATAATAACTGTCAGTGTAAGGAATGATAATACGGTCAGTGGTCAGAAGGATAATATGTCAGTGTAATGAATATATACTATCAGTGTAAGGAAGGATAATACTGTCAGTGAGAATGATAATACTGTCAGTGTAGGAATGATCTACTACTGTCAGTGTAGGAATTATAATACTGTCGTGTAAGGATGATAATAATACTGTCATGTAAGTAATGATAAATAACTGTCAGTGTAAGGATATAATACCGAGACAGTGTAAGGAATGATAATGCTGACGTGTTAAGGAATGGTATACTGTCAGTGTAAGGAATATAATACTGTCAGTGTAAGGAATGATAAACTGTCATTGTAGGAATGAATAATACCTGTCAGTTTAAGGACTGATAATCGGTCAGTGTATGAATGAATAATACTGTCAGTGTAAGGAATGATAATAAGGACAAGTGTAATGAATAAATACTGTCAGTGTAAGGAAGAATATACTGTCAGTGTAAGGAATTATAATACTGTCGTGTAAGGAAATGATAATACGGTCATTGTAAGGAATGAATAATACTGTCATTGGTAAGGAATGATAATACTGTCTGTAAGAATGAATACTGTCAGTGTAAGGAATGATAATCCGTCCAGTGTAAGGAATGAATAATACTGTCATGTAAGGAATATCATACTGTCAGTGTACGGGAATGATAATACTGTCAGTGAAGAATGAAAACTGTCGTGTAGGAATGATAATCCGGTCATGTAGCAATGATCATACGGTCAGTGTAAGGAATGATAAACTGTCAGGGTAAGGAGTGATAAACGGGACCGTGTGAGGAATGATAATATGTCCAGTGTACGGAAGAATAATACTATCAGTTGTAAGGAATGATAATACTGTCAGTGTAAGGATGATATACGTTCAGTGTAAGGAATATATACGTCAGTGTAAGGGAATGTAATAACGGACAGTGTAGGAATGATAATAACTGTCGTGTAAAGACTGATAATACGGTCAGTGGTAAGGATGATAATACTGTCCAGTGTAGGAATGATCATACTGTCATGTAAGGAATGAATAATACTGTCATTGTACGGAATGATAATACCCTTCAGTGTAAGGAATGATATCGGTCAGTGTAAGGAATGATAATACTGTCAGTGTAAGGAATGATAATAACGGTCAGTGTAAGGAATGATATACTGTCAGTGTAAGGAATGATATACTATCAGTGTAAGGAATGATAATACTGTCAGTGTAAGAATATAATACTGTCCAGTGTCAAAGGAATTATAATACTGTCATGTAAGAATGATAATACTGTCAGTGTACGTGAATGATAATATGTCAGTGTAAGGAATGATATACTGGTCAGTGTAAGGAAATTGATAATACGGACAGTGTAAGGAATGATAATGCGACAGTTGTAAGGAATGATAATACGTCAGTGTAAAGGAATGATAATACTTGTCAGTTTTTGTAAGGAATGATATACTGTCGTGTAAGGAATGATAATACTGTCGTGTAAGGACAAGATATACTGTCAGTGTCAAGGAATGATAATAACTGTCATGTAAGGAATGATAATACTGTCAGTGTAATGAAATGATAAACTGTCAGTGTATGAATATGAATATACGGTCAGTGTAAAGGAATGATAATACTGTCAGTGTAAGGAATGATAAACTGTCAGGTAAGGAATGATCAGACTGTAGTGTAAGGATGATAATAATTTCAGTGTAAGGGAAATGATAATCGTCCGTGGGATAAGGATGATAATACGCTGTCGTTTAAGGGAATGATTAATAATACGGTCAGTGTAAGGAATGATAATACGGTCAGTGTAAGGAATGATAATCGGTACGTGTAAGGAATATAATACTGTCATGTAAGGAATGTAATACTAGTCAGTGTAAGGAGGATAATACTGTCAGTGTAAAGGAATGATAATACTGTCAGTGTAAGGATTGATAATACTGTCAGTGTAGGAATGATAATACTGTCGTGGTAAGTATGATAATACGGTCATGTAAGGAAATGTAATACAGGCAGTGGTAAGGAATGATAATAAATACTGTCAGTGTAAGGAATGATAAACTGAATATGTCAGTGTAGGAATGATAATACTGTCATGTAAGGAATGATAATCTGTCAGGTAAGGAAGATAATACTGTCAGGTGTCAGGAATATAATAACGGTCAGTGGTAAGGAATGAATAATAACGGTAGTGTAAGGGAAATGATATACTGTCAGTGTACAGGAATATACCTGTCATGTGTAATGAATGATAATAACGTCAGTGTAAGGAATGATAATACTGTCAGTGTAAGGAATGATAATACTGTCAGTGTAAGGAATATAATACTATATGTCCGTGTACGGAATGTATACGGTCAGTGTAAGGAATGATAATACGGTCGTGTAGAATGTAATCTGTCAGTGTAAGGAATGATAATACGGACAGTGTAAGGATGATATACTTTCAGTGTAAGGAATGATAATACGGTCATTGTAAGATGATAAATAATGTCCGTGTAAGACTGATAATCCTGTCATGTAAGGAATGATAATACTGTCAGTGTAGGAAGATAATACTGTCAGTGTAAGGAATGATATACTGTCAGTGTAAGGAATGATAATACTGTCAGTGTAAAGAAATGATAATACTGTCAGTGTAGGCAATGATAATACCTGTCAGTGTAAGGAAGATAATACTGTCAGGGTAAGGAATGATATAACTTTCCCAGTGTAAGGAATGATAATACTGTCAGTGGTAAGGAAATGATAATACGTGTCAGTGTAAGAACTGATAATACTGTTCAGTGTAAGGAATGATAATGCTGTCAGTGTAGGAAATGATAATACTGTCACGTGTAAGGAATGATAATACTGTCAGTGTAAGGATGATAATGCCTGTGTGTAAGGAATGATAATGCTGTCCAGTGTAAAGAATGATAATCATGTCAGTTGTAAGGAATGATAATAACTGTCAGTGTAAGGAATGATAATACTGTCATTGTAAGGAAAGATAAGACTGTCATGTTAACGGAATGAAATACTGTCAGTGTCAGGAATGATAATACTGTCAGTGTAAGGATGATAATACTGTCAGTGTAGGAATTATAATAACGGTCCGTGTAAGGAATGGATAATACGGTCCGTGTACGGATGATAATACGGTCATGTAAGGAATGATAATACTGTCAGTGTAAGGATGATAATACTTTTCAGTGTAAGGATTATAATACTGTCAGTGTACGAAAGTAATCCTGTCAGTGATAGGAATGATATAACTGTCAGTGTAAGGAATGATAATGCTGTCGAGTGTAAGGATGATAATACTGTCAGTGTAAGGAAATGAATAAATACTGTCATGAAGGAATGTAAGGCTGTCAGTGTAAGAAATAATGCTGTCAGTGTAATGAATATAATACTGTCATGTAAGGAATGATAATATGTCAGTGTAGGAATGAATAATCCTGTCATGTAGGAATGATAATACGGTCAGTGTAAGGAATATAGACTGTCAGTGTAAGTACTGATAATACCTGTCAGTGTAAGGAATGATAATACTGTCAGTGGTAAGGAATGATAATACTGTCATTGTAGGAATGATAATACTGTCAGTGTAAGGAAGTATAATGCTGTCGTGTAAGGCATGTAATACTGTCAGTGTAAAGGACTGATATACTGTCAGTGTAGGAATGATATGCTGTCAGTGTAAGGAATGATAAAAATAATGTCAGTGTAAGGAATGAATAATACGGTCAGTGTAAGGAATTATACATACGGTCAGTTGTAAGGAATGATAATACTGTCAGTGTAAGGAATGATAAAACTGTCAGTGTAAAGTAGATAATACTGTCGATGTAAGGAATGATAATACTGTCAGTGTTAGTAATTTATACTGTCAGTGAAGGAATGATAATACGGTCAGTGTAGGATGATAATCGGTATTGTAAGGAAGGATAATACTAATCTGTCAGTGTTAAGGAATGATAATACTGTCAGTGTAAGGAATGATAATACTGTCAGTGTAAGGAATGATAATACTGTCCAGTGTAAGGACTGATATACTGTCAGTGTAGGATGATAATACGGTCAGTGTAAGGAAATTGATAATACGGTCATGTGGAATGATAATACTGTTCAGTGTAAGGAATATAATACGGACAGTGTAATGAATGAATAAAATACTGTCAGTGTAATGATGAAATACGGTCAGTGTAAGAATGATAATACTGTCAGTGTAAGAATGATAATACTGTCAGTGTAAGGAAGTATAATACTGTCATTGTAAAGAATGATAATAACTGTCAGTGTAAGATGATACATACGGTCAGTGACGGAATGATCATCGGACAGTGTAAGGAATGATAATACTGTCAGTGTAAGGAATGATAAATACGGTCAGTGTAAGGAATGAAAATTTTACAACTGTCAGTGTAAGGAATGATAATACTGGACTGTCAGTGTAAGGAATGATAATACTGTCAGTGTAAAAGAATGATAATACTGTCAGTGTAGGAATGATAATACTGTCAGTGTAAGTAATGAATATACTGCAGTGTAAGGAATGATACTCCTTTCCGTGTAAGGAATGATATACGTCATTGTAAAGAATGATATACTGTCAGTTAAGGAATGATAATACTGTCATTGGTAAGGAATGATAATGCTGTCAGTGTAAGGAAGATAATACTGTCAGTAAGGAATGATATACTGATAGTGTAAGGAATATAATGCTGTCCGTGTAGGATGATAATACTGTCAGTGTACTGAATGATATACTGTCATTGTAAGGAAATGATAATCTGTCAGTGTAAGGAATGATAATAACGGTCAGTGTAAGGAATGATAATACGGTCCGTGTAAGGAATGATATACTGTCATGTAAGGAATGATTATATACTGTCAGTGTAAGGAATGATATACTGTCAGTGAAAGGAATGATCTACTGTCGTGTAAGGAATGATAAACTGTCAGTGTAAGGAATGATAATGCGTCAGTGTAAGAATGATAATCCTGTCCCATTGTAAAGGAATGATAATGCTGTCTGTAAGGAATGATAATGCTGGTCCCAAACAATTGTAATGAATGATAATACTGTCAGTGTAAGAATGCTAATACTGTCAGTGTAAGGACTGATAATCCGGACAGTGTAAGGAATGATTATACTGTCAGGTAAGGAATGATAATACGGTCAGTGTAGGAATGCTAAATACTGATCAGTGTAAGGAATTATAATCTGTCAGTGTAAGGAATGATAATACTGTCCGTGTAAGGAATGATATACGGTCAGTGTAATGAATGAATAACTGTCAGTGTAAGGAATATAATACTGTCATGTAAGGAATGATAATTCTGTCCATGTAAGGAATGATAATCTGTCATGTAAGGAATGATACTACTGCAGTGTAAGAAGATAATACAGGACAGTGTAAGGAATATAATACGGACAGTGTAAGGAATGATATACTGTCAGGTGTAAGGAATATAATACTGTCGTGTAAGGAATGATAATACTGTCATGTAAGTAATGTATCTGTCAGTGTAAGTGAAATGATAATACGTGGTGGTAGATGATAATACTGTCAGATTAAGGGAATGATAAATACTGTCAGTGTAAGGAATGATAATACGCAGTGTGAAGGAATGATAATACTGTCAGTGTCAGGAAGGATAATACGGTCAGTGTAAGGAATGATCCATACGTCAGTGTAAGGAATGATAATACTGTCAGTGGTAAGGAATGATATACGGACAGTGTACGGAAGATAATACGGACCGTGTAAAGGAATGATAATACGTGTCAGGTAAGGAATGATATACTGTCAGGTAAGGAATGATAATACTGTCCATTGTAAGAGGAATGAAAATACTGTCAGTGGTAGGAAGATATACGGGGGGTGTAAGGAATGATAATACTGGTCAGTGTAAGAATGTCACTGTCGTGTAAGGAATGATAATACTGTCAAGTGTAAGAATGATAATACGGTCAGTGTAAGGAATGATAATACTGAGTTGTAGGAATGATAATTCCTGTCATTGGTAAGGAATGATAAATCGGTCCGTTAGGAATGCTAATACGGTCAGTGTAAGAATGATAATACTTCATGTAAGGATTGATAATGCTGTCAGTGTAGGAATGATCATACTGTCAGTGTAGGAATGATAAATGCCTGTCAGTGGTAAGGAATGATAATGCCTGTCAGTGTAAGGAATGATATACTTCAGTGTAATCATGATGATAATACTGTCAGTGTAAGGAATGATAATAACGACAGTGTAGATGATAATACTGTCATGTCAGGAATGATAATAACGTTACGTGTAAGGAATGATAAATACTGTCCGTGTAATGAATGATAATACTGTCTAGTGTAAGGAATGATAATACTGTCAGTGTAAGGAATGATAATACGGTCAGTGTAAGGATGATAATACTGTCCAGTGTAAGGAATGATATACTGTCATGTAAGGAATGATAAACTGTCAGTGTAAGGAATGATAATACTGTCAGTAGTAACGGAATGATAATTACGGTCAGTGTAAGGAATGATAATTCTGTCAGTGTAGGAATGATAATACTGTCAGTGTAAGGGATGATAATACCTGTCAGTGTAGATGAATAATCTTCAGTGTAGGAATGATTACTGTCAGTGTAAGGAATGATAATACTGTCATGTAAAGGATGATAATACTGTCAGTGTAAGGGGCCCCCGGAACTTCTCACTTGGATCATTTCCATATAGAGAGAATTGCTGATTCCTGTCAAAGTTATTTATCAGGTGCAAGGAATAAGGCGGGCTTGTACGGATTGTGCATTTGTAGGATTGTCTGGATTGTGGCTTGTCGGATTGTCTGGATTCATGGCTTTGTCCTGGCTTGTCTGGCTTGTCTGGGTTTGTCTGTCTTGTATGCTTGTCTGGGTTGTGGCTTGTCTGTCTGTGGCTTGTATGGGTTTGTCTGGATTGTGGATTGTCTGGCTTTCTGGGTTGTCATGGATTGGTGGCTTGTCTGGGTTGTCTGGCTTTGTGCCTTCTCATGTCTATTTCTTGCTTTAAGGATTGTATGGGTTGTATGGATTGCGGATTGTATGGATTGTGGATTGTATAGGTTTATGGGTTGTATGGATTGTATGGATTTTTTTATGGCTTGTATGGATTAGTGATTTTATGGATTGTGATGGATTGTGGCTTCCATGCATTTTTATGGCTTGTATGGGGTTGTCTGGGGTTGTAATGGCTTGTCTGGGTTGTCCGCTTGGCTGGGTTTGTCTGGTGTCTGGAGGTGGCTTGTAATGGGTTGTCCTGGCTGTATGGCTTGTGGCTTGGTCTGGCTTGTCCCTGGCTTTTGGGCTTGGTCTGGCTTGTCCTGGGTTGTCTGTGCTTTTTTGGCTTGTCCTGGCCTTGTGGCTCTGTCTGGGTTTTTCTGTCTGGTGGCTTGTCTGCTGGTGGCTCGTCTGTGTT